>JAJOOS010022584.1:0-11833 GCA_029582725.1 Solanum chiquidenum | reverse complement strand
TCTAACCTCTTATTAACTAGAACTAGTACTTAGTTTTATAAATAATAATATTATTATATGAAGTTAAATGATTGATGGGTTATTAACTAGAACTAGTTTTTAATTTTATAAATAATAATATTACTATGTGAAGTTATACGCTTAGTGCCTTTTGAGAATACAAATAAAATAAAATAAGTAGTATGTAAGAATAAAAAAGACAACCCTAAATTAATAATGTCCCTCTTGTTATAATTTGGTGTTAGGCTACTAATTTTATTAAGACGGATCCAATAACATATAAGAATAAAAAAAGCAACCAAAACAAATGTCTAACCTCTTATTAACTAGAACTAGTTCTTAGTTTTATATATAATAATATTACTATATGAAGTTAAACCGATTGGTTCTATTTGAAAATATAAACAAAAATCAAGTAGTGTGTAAGAATAAAAAATGCAACCCTAAATTAACAATATTTTTGTGCATGTGTGTAAATATTTAAGGCCTCCTTTTATAATTTGGTGTTAGGCTTTTAATTTTATTGAGACATTCTCGGCATCACATTTTCTTTTAGAAAAAAAAAAGAAAAACATAATACCTAAACTTTTTTAGCACAGACTTTGTATTATCAAATAAGCACATGAGACTACTAATTTTATAAACAAAATCTAAAATTGCAAGAAATTTTTTAGAGTTCTTGAGAAGCAAACAGTAATACCAAGAATATTTTGAAGATAAAAATTAATAAACAAAGTATTTGTAATTTTTTTTTGAAAACATACTTGTTCGAGAGGAAAAAAATTCAACACCCATCTAAAAGAGAGAAGCATACTCTAATATTAGAGAGAGGGGGAGAGAGAACAATGCATATAAGAGAAAGAATAACAATGTATGTTAATTGAGAGAGTGGGAGAGAGGGCAACATATATAGGGAGAAGAAATAAGGATGTTTGAATTTTCCAAAGAAATAAATTAGCATTAAAAAGAGTCTGAATAGAAATAAGACTCCCCCATAGATCTGAGCAAATCAGGACCCATTCAGTGATTATTATTTTTTTAATAACCTCCATTAAGTGAACACAAATGAGACCTAAAATAGGAAGATCAACACTTACCAGCCTCTAAAATACATACTACAACTCATTTCACAATTGATGTAACACCCCATAACTAGAAAGAACTAGAAAGAAGTTAAAAATTGGAAATAGTCATTTTTGGAAAGAATATAAAAATCTGGAAAATATGTTAAGTATGTTAAGTTGGATTTTTGGTCCACTTCAAACGACCATAACTCCTAACTCAGGATGAGTTAGGTATGTTTCCAAATAACGTAGGAAATATCTTGGAATAATCTTTCCAACGCCGCCCAGTTTGAGCATTTCCGAGTTCGTATGAGTGAGATATGACCATTTGAAGTTTGGTTGTTCAAAAAAGGAAAGTCTAAAACCGGACTTTGGAAGGGTATTTTAGTCTTTTCCTTACCCAATTAATTTAATTCGTTTTTAGTGAATTAATTAGGGTCAAAACTGAATTGGCTCAGTTTGCACAATTGGAAATTAACGCTAGGGTTCTAGAGAAAAGAATGCAAGAGAGAAGAGAAGAGGAAAATCAAGATTCGTCGTCTTCGTAAGGAATTGATTTCGGGTTTCATCAAGGATTTGATAATACAAGATATGTGAGACTTTCAGAAAATTGGGTCCGTTCACCCACGTGCCAAACATGTTTAATTCAGTGTAAATTCGTTCTAAAAAATTGGAAGTTTGAATGTTCTTGATGGGTGTTCTTGAATTTGGGTTGAGATTGAGGAGTTTCTTGAGATTAGAGCGTCGATTCCTTGAGTTGTTTGAGTTAGATCTTTGTGTATATGTTCTGGGTATCTAATTCTAAAGAGCATTTGAGAAAAGGGATCGAGTTTAGTGAATTTAGATCAGAAAACAAGAAGAACAATTCGTTAGACTGTACCTGGGGGGGTCTGGCGCGGCGCACCCCATCTGCGCCAGAGAGGCTATGGCGGCGTGCCTGCAGTGCGCCATAAATGAGCTCCAGTAACTTGGGGTTGGCGCGGAGCGCCAGAGATGCGCCTAAATCGTCTGCCCCCACCCTCTTTTCGTCGTTTAGTTCGTTTAAGTCCTCCTAAAGTGTACTAACACTTTCTATTAATTCTAACTACTCTAAATGACTTCTAAACATCTAGAAATCATCCAGAAACATGAATCATAACCTTGAATCCATTCAAATTCAAGGAAAGTTAAGAGCCAAGCCTAGGAAGTACTTAGAGTCATTTCAAGAAGTCTTTTGCAAGTGTTTTTAACTTTGTTTTAAGACTTAAAGTTCAAGTTGAGTAAAGAGTAAGAAGTAAAGAATGAAATTTATTTCTCTAAGGATTATAAGGGAACTAAGTATTCCCAAGTGTCTAAAAATGTTTTCACATTTGAATAAGAAAGGGAAACACCGATTTCCAAGAAGAGCTTTTAAGCTAAAGTTTGAATAATTATCTCAAACCAAAGAAAGAAGCTTTGTTTAAAAACACATGAGCTAAGTATATTTTTGGGAGTAGCATTGAGCATCGATATAGGGATGCGAGTTCATAGTAACTCAAGTCTCCATAAACCATGTAGCCATCATGGGTAGTAAAGGATCATACTTTTTAGATGATTCCTTAAGTGATTTTTAGCATAGACTAGTGGATCCACTTAGTTAAGGCGCTCTATATGACGGCAAAGTATTGGACAGTTATGACAGCATGGGCAAGACGTTGTATCACTACTTAGGCTCATAGTGGTGGTTGTCGGTTAGAGAACTCCCACAGAAACTATATTACTTTATTATATGAGTAAAGTTGAGTTCGTTATTGCATTTCTTTAACAAATTGAGTTGTTATTTACCGTTCTAAATGCTTTGTATAAATTGCACTATTATTGTTGTTTTACACTGCATTTGAGTTGAGTTATTCATGAGTTGAGTAAAGTCAAGGTAAGTGTTTCTTTCAGATTTCTTTCAAGCTTATGTTATGTTTAGTATTCCCCTCGCATACTCGTACATTCAATGTAATGATGTCATTTGGTCTACATAGTTGTTATGATGCAGACAGAGGTAACTAGGATCAGCATCCAGCACCTCGTTGATCCAGTTGAGCACTCAGAGTCTGCTGGTGAGCCTCCTTGCTTTCCGAAGGGCTCTTTTTTACATTGCTTTCTAGTATTTCAGTTGTTAGGATGATCGGGGGTCTTGTCCCGACATCCCTCATTGTTTTAGAGGCTTCATAGACAGATAGTTATAATTCTTTAGTCTTATTCATTTCAGTTGTATACGTTTAAGACTTGAGTTGCCATTTTGGATAAGTTATTATCTTTTAAGTTATTGAATGAGTTATACTTCTTATGTTTAAGTCTTCCGCTGGGTAAGTAAGTCAGGCAAAGGGTTCGCTTGGGGCCAGCAATGGTTCTCGAGTGCCAGTCCCGCCTAGGACAGTTCTGGCAGCATGTGCAAGACGTTGTATCACCACTTAGTCTCATAGTGGTGGTTGTCGGTTAAAGAAAATCTCACAGAAACTATATTACTTTGTTATATGAGTAAGTTGAGTTTGTTATTGCATTTCTTTAACAAATTGACTTGTTATATACTGTTTTAAATGCTTTGTATAAATTGCACTATTATTGTTGTTTTATGCTGCATATGAGTTGAGTTATTCATGAGTTGAGTAAAGCAAAGGTAAGTGTTTCTTTCAGATTCCTTTCAAGCTTATGTTATGTTTAGTATTCCCTTCGCATACTTGTACATTCAATGTACTGATGCAATTTGGCATGCCTCGTTGTTATGATGCAGACACAAGTAACCAAGATCAGCATTCAACACCTCGTTGATCCAGTTGAGCACTCAGAGTTTGTTGATGAGCATCATTGCTTTTCGAAGGGCTCCATTTTACATTGATTTATAGTATTTCAGTTGTTAGGATGATCGAGGGTCTTGTCCCGACATTCCTCTTTGTTTTAGAGGCTTCATAGATAGATAGTTATAGTTCTTTAGTCTTATTCATTTCAATTGTATACGTTTAAGACTTGAGTTGCCATTTTGGCTAAGTTACTATCTCTTAAGTTATTGAATGAGTTATACTTCTTATGTTTAAGTCTTCCGCTGAGTAAGTAAGCCAGGCCAAGGGTTTTCTTGGGGCCAGCAATGGTTCTCGAGTGCCAGTCCCGCCCAAGGTGTAGGCTCGGGGTGTGAAAATTGACTTCCTAAGAACATGTTAATTACTCATCTCAGTCTAAAAGAGGGCTATCAAAACCTACCTCAACGCCAAAGCTTCACCCGAACAACTCTATCGGAGAAAGTCCTTGACAACACGCTAATCGAAATAATCCTCAACTATAAAAATTGAAAAGAGTTCATCCAAAGAAGCTCAATGATACCCATATTGATAGGATTTGAAATCAGGGTTAAAATAGTCCAAAAATTACTTCAAAAATCGAAAGAGCAAAACATTTTTTTAGTTAAAACCCAAGTTCTAAAAGCCAAGAGGTATTCATGGTTGAAAAACCTGTTAAAATTGATTAAGAAATGAGTTCCAAATAACCAAAATACCTTTTGACCAATTTTAGGGGAAGAACCTCAAATTCCTCTTTAAAAATCAAGGTTTAAAAAATGTTTTCAAAAGATAAAACTTGAAGGAATAGATGAAAATCAAGAAAAGGAACCTTACCCACACTAGGAATCACTAGGGCCCGTTTGGCCATAGATTTCTCAAATAATATTTGGGGGGGAATTTGGCAAATAGTGTTTGTCCATAGAATTTGCCATTATTTGGCAAATATCCCAAATTCCCAAATGTTAGTTTTTTCTAGTATTTGGGTCAAATCTCATTATTTGGGATCTTTTGAAAATTGAAATTTTACACTAAACTTTTATCTTTTACAAAAACACTCTCTATAGTAGTTGTTTGCGTTGTATTACATAATTTTTTATGTGAACACCAAAGTAGTGATGAAATATTCAATGAATATGAAAGTGATGATATGGTTGTTGATGAAAATGATGAACAATTGGCTCAGGGTAACAAAATCATGTGCTTTGTCTACTTTACGATGTATGGAATGATGCTTGTTGCACTCACTCCAAACTATCACATTACTCTAGTGTCATGGACACTACTTGTTATTTGTTGCAACGAAGATTCAATTGACTTGTAATACAAACTTATGGTTAGTTTTGATAGTTTTTAAAACTTATGGGTATAAATCATATTTTTCTAAAAAAGTGAAATATATTTCCCAAATACTATGGCCAAACACATGGTAAAATTTCACCCAAATTTTCACCCAAATAATATTTGCCAAGAATATTTGGAAATCTATGGTCAAACGCTAGCTAAGAAGCAAGCAAGAATCGTCTCCCAAAGCTCCAAGAGTTTAAAAATGGTGGAAATGGGAATTTTGGAAAAAAATCTGAATTTAAGTTCTGTCCAGGTGAATTTTACTCATCGCGATCACGACCACTAATTCTTGTGATCGCGAAAGACATAGATGATATATATCGCGATAGTGAGACACCTTGTACGCGAAGGCTTGGAAAAAGGGAAATCATCGCGAACGCAAGCCTATATATGGGCTGCGATCGCGAAGGTCACTAAGAAGAAACATTGCGATTGCCAGACAAAGGGTCACGATCATGAAGGTTAAAAATGACTAGAAATTGAAAACCAACAACTCCAAATCAAATAAAAAGCTCTTAATGGACCCTCAGAAATTGTTTGGGGCGCAATAAAAATAATTGAACATGGTACACCGCTAGAATAGACATTCCAGAATCGATGGAATCATTGGATTTTGAAAATAGGTCAAATGATGGAATTTCCCTCCTGGACCACTCGTAAGGCTTAAAACTCAACTTCTCTTCCAAATGCTCAAAACTCAATCCAAGGCCTCGGAAACCTAAGCCATCACACTACTAACTCAAACTCGACATTATGGACATTATGGAACTGACAAAATTCTCATGAGATGCTCAGAAATAAAAATATTGACCGAAGTCAACCCTATCAAGAATTTTCAACTGAAGAGGGATAAAATCATAAAAACACACCCGATCATATAGGGACCACACCAAGCATTCCCGAAACCCAAACCAAGCATGAAAATGCTACGAAATCAGGCAAAATAGTCATTTCACAACTAAAAGCAAAAACACAAGAAATAGGACATTACAATTCCCCTCCGCCCAAGGGACCAAATGAACTTCTAATGGTATAAATATTGACAGTATTCATTCTGGTCGCAGTTCTACAAAATTCATGATTGTCTGCGATCACTACTTTCATAATCATATATAAAGAATTGTCATCATTGTGTATTTTTTCAACCTCAAATAATTATTCTTCCACAATCATTATAATATCATAATACTTTCTACTAATATACTTGGACTTAGAATGAAAAGTGGAGTGTTTGGTGAGATAAATAACACTCTGATTATCACAAAATAAGACAAACCTTAATTGGTCAAAGATAATTTTTTTAATAAATTCCTTGATCCAAAGCATTTTTTGGAACTTTCAGCGATGACAATATATTCAACTTTTGTGGTAGATAGCAATGCATGACTTCTGTAGTCTAGATTTTCAAAAAATAGTTCCCCTTACAAAAGTGATCAAATAACCGATAATGAATTTTAAGTTGTCAAAATTGCCCTTCAAATTAGAGTATGTGTATAAAACAAGTTCAGATTTGCCACTACCAAAGCACAACTCCATATCAGAGTACTTTCTCAATGTACTGCTTGAGGGATAATGATAATTCCTTTTTATTTCTATCTCGATGTATTTGTATGCCAAGAATTTTATTTTCTGGCCCCAAGTCCTTCATTGCAAACGATTTTCTCAACTCCATAAGGATTGCACTTCTAGATTTATTTCTGCCAACAATTAGCCTATCATCCACATCAATAATAAGATAATAAAATCATCAATAGAGAACTTAAAGAATACAAAATGATCTCACTAATTTTCAATAACAGATTCAAACTTCAAGTACCACTATCTTGGAACTTGTTTAAAGCCATACAATCTTTTTATCAGTTTGCAAACATAATTTATTTTTCTTTAACTATGAACCTTTCAGGCTGTTCCGTATTAATTTCTCCATCTAAATCACCATGAAGAAAAGCAGTCTTGACATCCATCTACTCAACCTCTAAATCTAGGCTTGCGGCTAAGCGTAGAATCATACAAATAGAATACATTTTTACAACAAGAGAGAAAATTCATCAAAGTTAACACCCTTTCTCTAGCCAAAACTTTTGACAACTAATCTCACCTTATACTTAGGCGTAGAAGTATGCTGCTCTTGCTTTACTCTGGAGATCCATTTATTTGTTAAAGATATCTTACCTTTCGATAATCCACTAAGTCATATGTGTCATTCGTGTGAAGTGACTATATTCAGATAAAACAACATTATATGATATCACATACACCACACTTTACAAAAAAAAAAAAACTCTTAAATTTGAAGTTAAAACATTTTAATCATTTAATGTGAAGAGCTTATCCAAAAGTTTCTGAATTTATTGTTAAGAGTTAATGATGCATTAAAAAATTACAACTTGATTTTATTTTTATACTAAACTTTTATCTTCAAAATCAAAATTAATTATATGAATTTACATAGCTGGATTAACTAACATTGGATGACATCCTCGACACACTGTAAACACAATGCAAAGCATCACCATGTTGAGAATCTAATTAGTGTTAAGTCTCAAATATGAAAAAAAAATAAAAAATAGTAAGATACAAAATTAACTTAGGCGCTCAATAAGATAAGAAAAGAGAATCATATAAGTTGATTCATTTATAATTATAGTAAACATGATATATGAAGTGTATAAAATGATACTTGATAAAGAAATGATGAAAAGGATGCCACATGAAGAAACTGCATGACTTGATCATATTTTAATATACATGAAGAAGATTTGATCATCCTTTAAGAATGATATATAAAGTGTAAACTCAGCATATATTGATGGACCATACCATAAGCAATATAACAAAGTAAAATCATGAAAGAAGAAAACATCTCTGGATTTAGAAAACGTAGTATCCCACAATGTTATTAAATCACTAGACCTTGTTCCTTCACATGCAAAGAAGAGGTTGCTAACCAAATAACTATTTATGTATCTACTCCTTCATTGTATTGTTCTTGCAACCAAATACTACTGTCAAGTTATTTTACATGTAGCTATGATTTTCCTTTACCCTCCTTCAACGAGAAAAGTAAAAATAGGAAGCATAACCGAGCTTATGGTTAATATTTTCAGCACTAAAAGGGCTTTGCCTTACTAATTCTCTCAAGACATCTAAAGTATCTGAACCATATTTGTAAACAATATGAACATAGTTTGAATCATATTATATTTTTGTTACCTTTTTATTAAGATCCAAAAACTTGTTTTATATTTGGATATTTTCTTCCTATGATGGCAATGAAACAACAATTGAAATATCACCATCAAAATCACGATGATATTCCTTTACCATCCTCCTCATATTATTAGTCTCCATTCGAATGCCTAGATGATTTATTGAGTTTAGTCATCGTCCTATGTTCATAAGAAGGAACAAGGTCTAGTGATTTAATATCAACGAGGGATATTAAATTTTCTAATTTCAGAGATTTTCTATTTATTTTTTCTCATTTCACTTTGTGATATTCCTTCTAGTCTGATTCATAACATATATTGAGTTTCCAATAGAACGATCAAAGAATTTCTTCATGTATCAAATATAGCAAGTCATAGTCCCACGTCTAGACTTAACAAGCTTGCTTCTGATTAACTAACAACAGGATCTTAACAATACTTCGTTCAACACTTGATATCTATCTTAATTCACAATCAATTTATTCCATTTAGTCACATAATTAAAATTTATACAAAATTGTATACTACAATAAGTTTTAGATAGTCATGACAATGAACACATCCTCTCTAAAAAGAAGAAAAAATGAATAATATCAAACTAAAATTCACAAAGAGTGATTACCTCAAATCTAAACTTGAGAAACTCAACATCAAATGGAAGACCTCTTCACAAACTAAAATAGAGGTAGAAACTAACTACTTTAAAAGTATTTAAAATTAAAGGTAGGGTGAATAAGTCGTAAATAATACTATTTATTCACCATCTTAAATAAAAAAAATCATTCACTAAATTGATTTTATTCGGATATAACTCTATTTAAATGATACCACATACACCACACTTATAAAAAAATGAAAACTCTTAAATCCAAAGTTAAAACATTTTAATCATTTAATGTGAAGAGCTTATCCAAAAATTTCTGATTTTTTTTATTTTAGTTAATGAAGCATTAAAGAACTATAGCTTTATTTTATTTTTAAACTAAAATAAAATCAAAATTAATGATGTGAAATTACATAGTTGAATGAACTACCATTTGAGGACATACTTGGCACACTACAAATTAAATGCAAAGCAACACCATGTTAAGCATCTAATTAGTATTAAGTCTTCAATATGAATAAGAATTAGAATGATATAAGTTGATTCCTCTATGACTATGGTAAACATGATATATGAAGTATATAAAAATGATACTTGATGAAGAAATTACTCGGTCATCCTTCAAGAATAAGAAGGACGTCACATGAAGGAACTGCATGATTTGATCATATTTTGATGCATGAAGAAGATTTGATCGTTCTTTAAGAATGATATATGAAGTGCAAACTCAACATAAATTAATAGATCATATCACAAGCAATATAACAAAGTGAAATCATAAAAAATAAAAAGTGGATTTAGGAAATGTAATATCCTACAATGATATTAAATCATTAGACCTTGTTAATTCCTTCGCATGCAAAGAAGAGGAAGACTAAACACAATAAAGCATTTGAACATTCTTAAGGAGGATCAAACAATGATGAAGATGGTAGAGGAACACCATCTATGAGTCAAATCGTGTCATTTTCAACTGGTGTTTCGTTGCCATCAAAGGATGAAATTATCAAAATATATACCAAGTTTGGAGTCTAAATAAATAGGTAACATAAGTATTATCTGATTCAAACACTGCTCATATTATCTACAAATATAGTTCAAATCCTTTTGAATGCAAAGTCCTTTTGGTGTTGATAATGTTCATTTTAAGCTGAGTTATCCCTCCTCAAACTCTAAAATTTCATTTTCCTTGCTAAAAGTAGTTTAGGGGAAATCACTAGTACAAGTAAAACAAGTTGGTTGAATAATATTTGGCTGCAAAATGAATACAATGAAGAAGTGTATACATAAATAGCTATTTGGAGTGTCTCCTCCATGGTATTGGTTGCTTACCAAGTAACTATTTATGTATGTCTTCCTTCATTGTGTTGATCTTGCAACCAAATATTACTCCGCCAAGTTGTTTCACATGTAGCTATGATTTTTCTTTTACCGTCTTTCAGCGAAGAAAGTAAAATCTTAGAGTATTAGGAAGCATAATTGAGCTTAAGGTTAACATTTTCATTACCAAAAGGACTTTGATTTACTAATTCTCTGAAGGCATCTAAAGCATATGAATCACACTTGTAAATAATATGGCTAGAGTTAAAATCAAATAATACTTTTGTTACCTTTTTATTCAGATCCACAAACTTATTTTATATTTGGATGTTTTCATCCTCTAATGGCAACAAACAGTTGAAATATCACCATCAGAATCACAAATAATGTTCCTTCACCATCTTCCTCATCTTCTTTACCTCGATCAACGAAAATGTCTAGATGTTTTATTGAGTTTAGTCATCCTCCTCTATTCATGTGAAGCAACAAGGTCTAATGATTTAAAATCATCGTGGGATATTAAATTTCCTAATTTCAGAGATTTTCTGTTATTTTCTTATTTCACTTTGTGATATTTCTCGTAGTATAATCCATCAAAATGTAATGAATTTTCACTTTATATATCTAATTATATCATTCATGTAGAATGATTAAGTTATTTCTTTATCAAACTATATCAAATCATAGTCTCACGTCTAGACTTAACAAGGTTACTTGTGGTTAACCAACAATATGTCTTAATGATACTTCCTTCAACACTCAATGTTCATCTTATAATTAATTCACAATCACTTTGTTCCATTCAGTCACATAATTACAAAATTTAGAGACCTTTGTACTACATATGTGTTAGATAGTGATATTGAATACATTCTATCTTAAAAGAAAAAGAAAAAAAGAATAATATCAAAGAAATTCAATAAAGAATGATTACCTCAAATCTAAACTTGAGAAACTCAATATCAAATGACAGACCTCTTCACAAACCAAAATGGAGGTAGAAACTAACTACTTCAAAAATATTTAAAAGTAAAGGTAAAATAAGAGTAAGTCGTGAATAAGACTATTTATTCACCTTCTTAAATAAAAAATTTCATTCACTAAATTGATTATATTTAGATATAACTATATTTAAATGATACCATATACACTACACTTTAAAAATAATAATTGAAAACCCTTTTTCGTAGCGGAACTGGTAGTTGGGGGATTCATAGAAGTGGTAGTGTGGTAGGTAGTGGAGTGGTAGGTGAGGTTTTTGTTTTAATCATTTCTATTATAGTATTTTTTGCTAATTGTCTTAATCTTGATATCTGTTTAATATTATTTTTTGGGGTTGCTAAATTCATGGTAAAATGTAATAGTATTTTTCATAATATCTTTTCGATAGTTGTTTTAAGCTGAATATTTCCTTAATATTATTTATAATATATTCTAGATATAACATATCTTGGGTTCTTCGGTACATATGTAAATTATTTTCCATTAATTGTTCTAATAGTTTTATTT
>JAJOOS010022582.1:0-11504 GCA_029582725.1 Solanum chiquidenum | reverse complement strand
CCCTTTCAGCTGTCTCTTTGCTTTCGCGCCTGAACATCTTTCCTGCAAAATATGATAAAAACACATAAAAACCAATACAAAAAGGCCCTAGACACACACAACTTGTAAGTGAAATGTATTAGAAATACCGTAAACTCACGGTATATCAATATACATAGATGAGAGACTCAATACTAACTAACTGACTGTCTATGAAGCCTCTATAATACTGAGATAGATATTGGGACAGACCCCGCAACATCCTAATAAATCAAAACTAAGTGAACAAAATAACCGAGTCCTCCGAAAATCAAGGAGGCTCACCACTGACTCTGGAGTGCTCAACTGGATCAACGGCGTACTGGATGCTGATCCTGGGTACTTGCGTCTGCATTATAATAAGATGTAGGCCAACTAGCATCAGTACATGGAATGTACGAGTATGCGAGCTGGAAAGCTAAACCACAACTAAAGCTTGAAAGGAGTACAAGAGAACACTTACCTTGGCTCTGTTCGACCCATGCATAACTGAACTCAATATATAAAGCAATAAGACACATGCAATATATAAAACTTGTAAAACAGTATAAACAACTTAGTTCGTTAATGATAAAACAATAACAAACTCAACTTTACTTATAACTTTTGTGGGAGGTTCTGTAACCGACAACCACCACTATGAGCCCTAGTGATGATACAACGTTTTACCTCACGTTGCCCGAGGACCATCCTATACCTTGTCGTGATATAGGAAGCTAACTTTACTAAGTGGATCCACTAGCTTAATCTTACGTGATCATCTAAAAAGAATTATCCGTCAAATCCCATGTTGGCGCCTGGTTCTTATGGAGAGTTGAGTTAATATGAACTCGTGTCCCCAATTCGGTGCTCAATACTACTCCCAAAAATACTTTAGCTCATAAGTGTTTTAAACACATCTTTCTTTAGTTTGAGATAATTACTTAAAAATCTAGCCTGAAGGCTCACTTGGAATCGATGTTCCTTCTTCTTGAAAACTAGCCCAAAGGCTCTTTTGGAAATCATTGTTCCTTTCTTACTCAAATGTGAAAACATTTATAAACTTCTTTAGGAATACTTAGTTCCCTAATAGCTTTTGAGAAACGAACTCAACTTTAAACTCTTGACTTAACTTGAACTCTATACTCTTTACTTGACTTGAAACTTGAGTCTTAAAATGAAGTTAAAACGTTCAATAAAGACTCTTGAACAACTTTGAAAACTTGCTTTGACTTACTACTTAACTTCTCGACTTGATTCTAACTTCACTTGATTTTGATCCGAACTTCTATCGAATTGAATTATGAATTCAAGGTATATGATCACATGTTTATGGATGAATTCTTGACGTTTAGACACACCTTGAAGTGTTGGAAACAACTATGAAACATAGGTACAATACTAAGGAACATGCATGAAAAAGTGGGGAATGAATGGGAAAGGTTGGCGTCCTTGGCGCTCTGAGAGACGCGGGGCGCCAGACCTACAACTTCAGAAGGGGCCTGCTGGCGCACTGCAAGGTGCGACGCCCCAAGGGGAGAAGTTAAGAACACTTCTTGGGGCACTCTGCAAGGCGCGACACGCCACCCCTTTTCCCCGAAAACTCGACTCTTCTCCTTCTTTTCTCCAGCTCTAAACCTTCTCAACCTCAAAGGTTCCAACCCCAAATACTTAGGATCATAAACCCCTCAACATACAATAGATTTCAACTCAAAACACAACCGGAAACATGTCCCAAATCAACAAGGAACTTCAACAACACAACCAATCTTTTCTCGGAAATAAAACGAGTTTGGCGTGTGGGGGAAAGAACCAACCCAACACTATGAACTCACATACCTAATAGGGATCACCCCCGACGATATCCACGACGATCTTTGACGAAACCTTGCTTGATCTTCTCTTTCTCCTCTTCTTCTCCTCTTCACTCACAAACCCTCACTCTCACTCTTTTTAAAAAAGGAAGAACTGATCAAAAATCAGTCTAACACCTTAATATAACCAAAAGAATTGGTTAGGGGAAAGACCAAAATACCCTTACAATTTCTGGACCGACTTCCCTGCCAACTACCCAACTTCCAAAGGGCATAACTCACTCATACAAACTCGGAATCGAGCAAACTCGGCGGCGTTGGAAAGATCATTCCACGAGCTTCGCAAACATAACTGGAACTACACTTAACTCATCCTGAGCTAGGAGTTATGACTGCTCAAAGTTGGCCAAAAACTCACTTTTTTTCCCATACTTAACCAAATTTCCAGATTTTTAATTCTTTCCAACATATGACTATTTCCAATTCTAAGCCTCTTCATAGTTATGTCAAATTGCCGGATGTTACAAGTTGTACATCCTACATGGTATTATAGTGTGTATTACTAATACCTTCCATTTGGAGGTATTAGTAATACATTGGATATAATACCATGGATAAGTCTATGTAAAGACAAAAATATCCCTCAAATTATTTTAATTGTTTTATTTATTTTCTTGATTTTATGTTTTATATTTGTACTATTAAATTTATTTAAATAAATTAGCTTACAAATTATTTAGAGAAAGTTGTTTGTTACTACATAAATCCAACACAAATTAATATAATATTTGAAATGTTAGTTGCTTAGCATTAACTATATATATATATATATATATATATATTGTGTGTGTTGTTTCTAATTATTTGTATTTGAACAATTTATAAAATTGCATACATATTAAAATTATAACTTGCAATTTTTATGTGTAAATGTAGATGATTTATTTAGTTTTACTATTGTTTACGTCTTTTCAATTTTAAAAATTGATAGTTTATCTTTTTTTTAATTGAAAATTGACATTTTGTAAGTAATAAATTTACTAAGATGACAATTATTTATCCTCAAATAATTTAAGTGGGAAAAAAAAGGCAAACATGACAAAAAAAATTGTTCTTCTCATAGCTAGTTAGAAGACCATAAAAAAATAATATTGTCCGGCAATTATTTATCTTAACCTAATTACTAATAATTCAAGAGTATAATTGGAAAGAAGTTTTTTATAAAGTTTTAACCCAATTCCAAAATGGGGTAGGAACCAATGAACCAAACACTTGGTAAAAATAAACTCTGCATTACTAATTCTTGCATTATTAATCTCTGCATTACTAATTTCAGCATTAGCAATCTCTGCATTATTATTTTTGTACCAAACGACCCCTTATAGTCTTAAGGCAGGGATGAAATTGGGTCATAAACGAATATATGATCTATTAAAACTGAATAAATATTTATTTTATAATAAATATTATATCTTAACATATGGTTAATAGTATATATCCCAACAATGGTGGTACGACCCTTCCCGGGTCCCCACTTATCGTGGGAGTTTAGTGCACCGGATTGTCTTTTCTTTTTTAGTCAGTTATATTGGTGTTTTCTTTAGGAGAAACATTGAGCTTATGAAGCTCCAAAACTGAATGGTACTAGTCCATCTTGATCTTTCTTTATTTAGACATTTTTTACATTAGCTGCGTTTCATTTCAGTTAAGAAAATGAGAATTCACAGATATATATATATGAATGAATGATCACTCAATTGAATTAAACTTTTGCCTAATCAAAATCCGATTAATACTAGTATAACGTTTGCAATGATAATACAAATACTTAGCAACTCTAATAATAATCATCTTACTTGGGGAAAAAAATGCTGAAATGAAAATACGAAGATTAAAAACTAAATTTATATGCCAAATTCAAGAATAAAATGTTTAGAACCTAATGAATCTTAGCTAGTGTTTGATCATAAATTTTCAAATATTTTTGGTAAATATTATTTGGGTGAAAATTTGGGCGAAATTTCATCATGTGTTTGGCCATAGTATTTGAAAAACATATTTCACTCTTTTAGAAAAAAAATATGATTTATACCCATAAGTTTTAAAAATTATCAAAACTAACCATAAATTTGTATTACAAGTCAATTGGATTTTCGTTGCAACAAATAACAAATAGTGTCCATGACACTAGAGCAATGTGGTAGTTTGGAGTGAGTGCAGCAAGCATCATTCCATACAACGTGAAGTAGACAAAGACATGACTTTGTTACCCTGAGCTGATTGTTCATCATTTTCATCAACAGCCATATCATCACTTTCATATTCACTGAATATTTCATCACTACTATGGTGTTCACGTAAAAATTTATGTAATACAACACAAACAACTACTATATAGGGTGTTTTTGTAAAAGATAAAAGTTTGGTGTAGAATTTGAATTTTTAAAATATCTCAAATAATGAGATTTGACCCAAAGACTATTTTTTTCTAGTATTTGGAAATTTGAGTTATTTGCCAAAAATATTCGCCAAATAATGACAAATTATATGGACAAACACTATTTGCCAAAAAAAAATTAAATTTTACTTCGGAAATCTATTGCCGAAGGGGTCCTTAGTATATAAAAATGAGTGGATTAAGGGTGTGTTTGGTATGAAGGAAAATGTTTTTTTCTTGAAAACAAGTGAATTTTTAACTTACTTTCTCATGTTTGATTGTTGTGTAGAAAATATTTTTTAATGTTTGTTTGGTGAATGAAAAAGATCTTTTGTTTTTGGCTTGAAACTAGAAAATACTCTTTAAAAAAATAATTTCTGATCCCGTGGAGTAAAAAATAAAATTATTTTAAAAAAATTGAACTATTTTCCCAAAATAAATTTTTTTAACAAGGGTGGTGGTTGGGGGATGGCTGGGGTAGGGGAACGGGTGGCGTAAAAATCAAAAAAAAAAAAAATTGAAATATTTTTCAAAAATAAATTATTAATTTATTTTGATGGGAGAGCGGATGGGGGTAGGGGTTGGGCTGACATAAAAAATGAAAAATATTAAATTTTTTGAAATTTTTTTTTGTTTTAAAAATAAAATTTTGACAGGGTGGCCTGGGGGTGTAGGGGTTGGGGTGGCGTAAAAAAAAAATTAAATTTGAAATACTTTCAAAAACCATTTTTGTAAAATAAAAAAATTGGCGAAGGGTGGCTTGGGAGGGCGGGGGGGGGGGGATGGGGGTGGCATAAAAAAAGTTTTTTTTAAAAAAAATTGAAATATTTCACCAATTCTTTTTGTGCGGGGAGGGGGTAGGTGTTGCGTGAGGTAAAAAAAATTAAAATTTGAAATATTTTCATTTATTATTTTATTTTTCTTTGGGCGAGGGGTGCTGGTTTGGCGGTAGGGATAAAAAAATATTTGAAATTTTAAAAATAATTAAAAAATTTTGGATGGGAGAAAAAAAATATTGAAGGATGAAATAGAGTTTTGGAAAAAACATTTCTTAATTCTTGAAGGGAAGTCACTTTCCTTAAATTTGAGGAAAATGAGTAGATTTGGAAAACATTTTCCAAAACATTTAAGCCAACTAAACATGGAAAAATACCAAATACACCCTAAGTCTATAATTATGATACTAATAAAATCAGTAGGTGAACTTAAATTCAAGTTAATCTAGACTATTATTTGGAAAAAAATTAGATTCAATAATTAGTACTCCATTACCTTCTTTAATTAAAAATTTCAAGTTACGAATTAATCTTTTATCTCAAAAAAATCATTTTACAAAGGTATAAAGAAAACGAACTATCAAATAATAATATCATTCTTGTAAATAAGAAAATAACAAAATTCACCCTAATGTATAATAGTAAATCTATCCCAAATAACATGAAATCTACTTTTATGATAATAATTGAATATTGAAATCTAACTTTTAAAAAAAAAAAAGTAAACTTTAAAAAACGTGTAAAAAATAATATCCAAATTCTTCCTAACAAAAAAAAGGAAAGAAAAGTGCCAATCCTTGGCACCAAAATCCCTTTGTTTGGGCATGAATCCATGTCCAATTTAGCACTCATGAATAAGACTCTACTCGAAAGTCATTCATAAAAGTGGAGGCCGAGGTAGGACATGGATTCCTTGGCGACACTTTCTTTCTTTTCTTGGGCTCAATCTTTCCTCCTCTTGTACTTGAACCATGAAATAATTGTTGTGCTTAGCTCATTCATCGTCACAATCTTCCACAATAAAGCATCTTCTTGGTGGGTGTATCATATCAAACTGTATTTACTTCTATCATATAGAATACTATTGCAATTGAGCAGTTCTTGTTCCAGAATTATTATGCAAAGTACATTTGAGTTCTTGTTCTTTTACGTAGTATATTCCTTGGCGCCATTTTTGTCTTCCAACAAAACTAAACATCTAAAAGGAAAAAACAAGCGGGATATGTCTCTTCAATCCGTGTCTAAACCTCAAAAATAGTGGCTTTTGAAATGCCAAAATGAAATGATTCACATTTTGCCCATTCAAATATCAAACATTAATACAGCTACTTGATTTGCCCAACTTTCCAAACGCAAACAGCAATATGGTTGTGTGGAACCTGGCCAACAAGAATAGATAGATAGGCGGGAGGCCAATGACCAAAATTGCACAACACAAAAAGCTCTTCACCCAGAAAAAAAACTTCTTTTCTATCGCATTACCATAATTGTTGATACAAAATATGTTATATGCCCAAAGCAGTTGGATACCACTTCCACAAAAATCAACAGTAAGGCAGGTACATAGTTGAATCGAAATCTTAGCTACAGCTAGAGCTAGAGAAATTGGTATGTACAAAGTGAGATTGGCAGAAGCAAGGTTAATGACCACGCTGATAATTTACATATACTATGTATAGATAGATAAGGGTCCAGATATTGGCTCCAGAGGGGGTTCAAGACTACAAATACTGAAGCTGCATTTATATGAAGAGACCATCCCATCCAGAAGTCAAAGGGAGTTGATATTGTAGGTTATATTCAAAAATCCCCAAAAACGTAACACCTAGGTGGATAAAAGCCATCTCTTCGTTATCTTATAAACCTGTCAAATACAAAACAACAGTACCTCTCATTTAACTCGCTACTTCATCAACTTCTCAGTCCCTCGTGAGTGTGGCACGTTGTTTTTTGAAATAAGGACGTTTAGGTTTGACTAATAAGATAGAAAGGGGCAAGCCAAAACCCACTCTGCTGAGTTCGGCTTTCGGGGCTACCTACTTTAGGGCTTATGTAATATATAAAGAAGAACCCTTTTAGGGCCTTTTTGTTTAAGGGCTGCTCGCCTTTTGAATAGAAGGAAGTGGGAGAGCAGAGGTTATTTCGGTAAACCGATGCATGAATTAACGGGGCCCTTAGTTGAATACCGATCAAAATTGTTTGCAATTGAGACTTTTCCAATATAGAATTATTCGTTATGTTAAATACCCCGAAAAGCTGAAACCTCTTATTCCGGTCCTTAGAAAAACTACAACTAGTCAGGAATTGAGTAAGAGAAGAGACGTCGTAAGTAACAATAGCGCAAAAGCAGGCGGCGGAGATCCGCAAAGGTAACCGGATGCTTGGGGCTCTCCCTCTCCTCCTAGTAGTTCTGGATCTCTCGATCCAGGGCGCCTTTCCTTCGCTCTATTCCCAAGTCCTGGGCTAAGCTTAGCTTCGAAGTCGGGCTTTCTATTTGTACCTCGTAAAAAAAGCTTTTTATTTTGTGTAATGAACCTACCGAGACCCTTTTCCTTTATTCGCTACAAGACTGGTCCCAAATTCTAGTTCGTTGCACTCACCCTTCGTTTCTCTTAATCATTCATGACCCCTGAATGGAAGATAAAAGACTTCACTAAGCAAGTTGTCTGTCGGTCCCCGTCCATGAACTGCCTGCATGAATTCCCTTTGTGAAAGGCTCAAGAGTACACTGAGTTAGGCGAGATCAAGATTGACATATTTACTTCATTTTCATTAGTATAAGTCTGTTTGAAGGCGGGTACCGTGGAAGGGGTAGGTTCTCTCTGAAAGATAGACTCGGATAGGAATAGAGAATAGAA
The DNA here is from genome assembly GCA_029582725.1 of Solanum chiquidenum. Lineage (NCBI taxonomy): Eukaryota > Viridiplantae > Streptophyta > Magnoliopsida > Solanales > Solanaceae > Solanum > Solanum chiquidenum. The sequence continues at coordinate 3,622 of JAJOOS010022582.1, read as the reverse complement.
GCTGACAGCAAGCATTCTCCTCCGGGCTTAAGTAGGCTGCAGGAAAGCAGGTAAGTGAGGGGGGGGAGGAAGAATGGAAAGCCCGAACTTTATTGATGGGACATTTTGATCCCCTTTTCCTCTCATCCTCCCCCGGTTCTGGTTCAGGAAATGGTCAACGCAAGGATCTTATTTCGAAGCAATCTCTGGAGTTTTCCCTTATCCGAACGGGTCTTGCAAGAAAATAGGATTTCATATTGAGCTCCAAATATACGCTATTGGGGATGGGATGGCTCCTACTAGCTCTCCCCCCCCCTAAGAACCGCACGTGCGAGTTCCCCCGCATACGGCTCAAGTGGCAAAGGCCCTTTCCTTCGCGCGTGGTAAGCGCTTCGCTAAGTAAATAGAAAAAATACCTGGAGGCATCTCCCACCCTAATTTACAGGGAAAATGTTTTTAAAAAACTGAAGCTAAAGGAATCACTTGCTCTTCAAGTACATCTTTTCCAAGTACCTCGATTTTGGAGGAAAACCTAAGATTCTGCTTGACCAGATTCAGAAGGAAGTTGTAGATTCTTCACTTCTTTAGCGTCTGAGCCCTCTGCGACAGAAGAAGTGTCTCCTCGCCTTCTGAATTAATTAAGGGTCCCTGGATTCATAAACTGCACCTCCTCTTTTGTACAGATGAAAATCTTGCGAACCATACCAGAAAATTCCCTGTTTCAAACCAGTGTAAGCCGATAAGATAATGTAACAAACACAAAAAACACAGCACCGATCTAGAAAAACTACACAGGCGAAAGAAAATAATGAATTTTGATATATAAAAGCAATGATATTAAGTACTCACTGCCATGGATCATCTCCAACAAGCGTCATGTCACCCTCATCATCAGTGTATACACCCAGCCAATTCTTATTCGAAGCCTTGAGTTTACCATTAAAATTAAAAAGCTGATCCAGTTCAGCAATCAATTCGTCATAGTTGTTGAACTTTGCAAGATCTACGAAACTTCCTAGTGTTGTACCCTGTTTATGAATCTGTAGGCAAAAATAAATCATTAGAAATTTCTTTAAAGCCAACAGAATTGTTTATGAACCTGTAGGCAAAAATAAATCATTAGAAATTTCATTAAAGCCAAACATTACCTGTAAGCTTGGATCAATCTATGAATTTTTCCGCATCATAACAGGATCTGTGCAAACATTACCTGTAAGGGGAATGCCACATAGTTTGCAGTTACCCTCTTTGGGTTTCACAGCCTCAGGTTGCTTTACTACAGTGGGTTTATGCATCATTTTTCTTGAATGGGAGGAGAGCTGCACGTAAGGCGACACTGGTTGAGGCATAATCCAGCTTCCCTGCTGATTTGCAACCCTATGAACGGGGAGGACTGAAAACCCACCATAACCACAATACCTAGCATCTCCCCACATTTGATAGGGAGTATCACCCCCTAGGTCAGGAGCTTTTGAGCCAGAATCTATCAGATTAAGAGAGACTGGAAGACAGAAGAGACCATGGCTTTCCCAATAAGCTAAAATCCTTTTCCTGATCTGGTGTTTGTTGCTTCACCAAGCTAGCACCAAATGCTGCTTGGTTCGCAGAGGGTAAACAGAACCCATGGGAGGAGTTATTTGGCACTCCAAAATCTGATAATAAATCTGTGAGAGATGACTCAGGCCTCCCTAAAGGTAGCCATTTATCTGGAAGATATCTCTTTGATGCATAATGAATATCATTCTTTACATCATTCACTGATGGTTGCCATATCATTGGTTTCTTAGACAAGTCTGTCTCATTACTTTCTGCAAAACCACCTCTAAAGGCTGATAACTCTTGACCTTGCAAGACCCTCGGAAACCCACTGGCTTGGGAATGGTCTGTTGTTACTCTTGATGAACCTTAAACAAAAAATAAGAAAGTACATGACAATTACTTAGCTCGAACTCAAGACTTATAAGCGGTGCAAGATACTGAATAGAAAAGATCAGGATGAGATATCCACCTTCTAGGGCTGGGCATAAACACCGAAAAACCGAACCAAATTATTTTGGTTTTGGTATTTCGGTTTTCGGTATTCGGTTCGGTATTCGGTATATGTTTTTGTATTTTTCGGTATTTCGATTCGGTTTTCGGTATGTAAGTTTTGCGTTATTCGGTATTTCGGTTTACCGAAATATATTATATTATAATATATATTAATATTATATTAATTATTAATATTAAATAATAAATATTAAAATTTAAAATTAAAAGCAAAAGTAGGTAAAAGTATGTCTTTTCAAACTTTTCTAAGTTTCTTACTTTTCCTGTTTCCACTTAATAGACTACAGACCACGTTCCCGACGAGAGTCTACAGTGAATCAGCGTTCCCACTTCCGGCAGCACACGAAAATCGACGTTCCCACTTCCGGCAACCATCAACAGCACGCAGCAGCCTCCAGTTGACCAGCAGGCAGCCGCAGCACAGCAGCGACCTATGTGAACCAGCAGGCAGCGACCGCAATACGCATTACTTTGAATCATACCATAAATTAAAAAATAGAGTAAAATAAGCATAAAGAAATAAATATAAATAAAATAAACAAAAAAATTACAAAATTTTAAAAAGCCCACTAAGCAGGACCATTACAAAAAACCGAACTAACAAAAACCGAACCGAAATAACATAAACCGAACCGAAATAATAAAAACCGAACCGAACCAAATTTTTTCAGTTCGGTGTTCGGTACACGTTGTACACGAACCGAAAACTGAAAAACCGAAAAAAAAAAACGAAACCGAACCGAAATACCGAATGCCCAGCCCTACCACCTTCCCTAGTAAGGACAGATTAATCAGGAGATGAGGGTAAAATACTGGATCTAGGCCTTTTTGGCCTTGCAACCGGAGGTGCATTAAGTGCAGGAGGGCTAAGAGCTGGTTCTATTTTCCAGGGTGAAACTTGGTCTAGCCATGGAATGCTAGAATTTTCATCCCACTGAACCTTTAGAAACCATAAATGAATGACTTTCAATGTGATATGAGGTAAAAGAAACAGTCAAACCAGGAAAATAAAGTAGAAACTACCTTCAGACATCTCCATTTAGATTCAAGCCACCTTTGGGGATCATCATCTTCAATGCCAACTATAGTTCCAGTAAACCTATATATCATTTTAAGTTAATTAAATCATAGAGTTGAATAGAAAATACCCTGCTACAGAAAAATTAAATCAGCAGTAATGATCAAACATCCAATCACCAAATGACTGTCATTTTATCCTGTCAATTAGAAGTCCATTACACAGGTCAAGATTACAACCTGCAACTCACAATTTAAACAGTAAAAAGATGATTTCTATAAAATAAACTGTTGCACACCTTTTCTCTGGAGCTTCTTCCCATTCGAACCTCATCTTAAACCTCATTCCAATAGAGTAATTGTTATTCACAGATTCCATATAGTGGTCATATGGAACTATAAACTGTCACGACCCGATTTCTCAAGTCATGATGGCACTTACTATAACCCACCAGCAGGTAAGCCAACCCGTAACCCGGAACAACTAGTAATGGGTCTGAGGGTAGAAACTAAACAAGAGTAGGCAAATAACAATATAAACAGGCGGAAGCAAACCAAAACATAAATACAAATAAAG
>JAJOOS010022581.1:0-13736 GCA_029582725.1 Solanum chiquidenum | reverse complement strand
AATCACGGACTCAGCCACGTAGGCCGAAAAGTGGTAAACAATTAACTAACAAATAAGTTCAGGGGGGTAATAGGACCTTAGTAAAGGTTAGGTGTGTCTCAGGGATTTTGGGCATAGGCTGGGGGGTACTTATGCATTTTCCCTTTTATTAATTAAAATTATCTTTTTTCTAAAAAAATATTAAATTGCTTTAAGATATCATCCTTAATGGTGGATAGCCAGATGAAAGGGACATTTCCTTTTATGTGAAAATAAATGTATTTATAAAATAAATTATGAGTTATAATTTCTTACCCGGCTTCGTTATTGACTGATTCAGTAAAATATGAAACTGGAACAAAGTTTTAATTAAATATAATTTTATGATTTCGGTTTTCAATTAAAGAGTCATTTAAGTTTTTGTTTTATTAAATAATGTTTTTTCAAAAAAGATAGTAGATTCCTTCAAGATATCCGCTAGCTTCAACGTCACGCTAATTCTATTCAACAAAGAGTGATTCACTAGGCTTTTCTAATTATTATTTTTTTAAAAGAACTTCATTATCTCCATACTTGCCTACCAGATTCTACTATAGTTCTGACTTTTCACCAATCTCCAGTTGTTTTTTATTCAAGCATGGTATGTCTCTTTGAATTTCCTCACTTGTCTTTTTTGATCTAGTATAATTTTTTACACTCTTTGATTGTTATAAATTTACTGTGTTTTCTTTCACGGATTAGAGTTCCAATAAAATTTTGAAAAAACATATCTTATTTTATACATGATAGTTAATTATATTTTGATAAAAAAATTTAAAATAATTTTAGCAATAAAATATTTTTTTAATAATTTGTAAAGCATGAATAGATATATATAAATTATTTTGTGATACATAACATAACAAACACTTATATCTTAAGTAGATTTGTATGAGTCATAGTAAACTATGTAGAATATACGTAGATGATCAATCGTAGTTTATGACTAACCTTAAAAAATAAATATTAAATTAGATAAAATTGTAATTATGAATTATAATTTCTTACAAGACTTCATTATTGATTGTATTTTGTAAAATATAAAAGTCGAATAATGTTTTAAATAAATATAATTTTCCCCAAGATTATTAGATTTCTTTGAGATCACATTGATCTATAATGTTTGACCAACCCATCATATATATAAACTATAATGTTTCCCTTATTTTCATCGTCTAGCTTCAACGTCACACTAATTTTCTTCAACAAAAAAGGCTAGGTAGGATTTCTTGAATTCTCAAAGAAAGAAAAACGTTCTATCGATCGCTCCATACCCGCTACCAGAGTCTAATATAATTCTGAATTTCCACCATGGTATGTATCTTAGAATTTCTCACCTGTCTTATGGATTTTAGTTTTGAAAACATTTTCAATTGGTTTAATTGTTGCACAAACTATCAAAATTATTCTAGTTGTAGAAATATTGAAAAATAGAGTCAAAACTTCATCATTTTCACTTGTATAATATTTTGTATTACTTTCAATTACAAAAATATGTCTTAATTAGTATATGAACTTGCGTCCATAAAAATTAAATATATTCCTTAATGTTGAGATATTGGTAAAATAAAAAAGTCGAATAATATTTTAAATAAATATAGCTTTTTGATTTCGGTTGTCAATTAAAAAGTCATTCAATTCTTTATTTTAATAAATAAAATTACTTTTTATTCAAAAGAATATTAAATTGCTTCAAAATATAAGCCTTATTGGTGGATAGCTAGATGAAGGGGACATTTTCTTTTAAGTGAAAATAAATGAATAAATTAGATAAACTTGAAATTATGAGTTAATAGCTTCTTACAAGACTTTGTATTGACTGTTTTGGTAAAATATAAAAATGAAATAAAGTCTTTAATAAATATAGCCTTTTGATTTTGATTGTCAATTAAAGAGTCAATTAATTTTTTATTTTATTAAATAAAATTATCTTTTCCCCAAAAAAATATATTAGATTTTTCAAGATATCAACCTTAATGGTGAATAGCCAGATGAAATGGTTATTTTCTTCCAAGTAAAAACCATATATGGCTGCTAGCTTAAAAAAATAAGTTTGACCAAAACATCATATATATATTTATATAAACTATAAAGTTTCCCTAATTTTCATCGCCTAGCTCCAAAGTCAAGCTAGAATTACTTGAATTCTCAAAAAAAAAAAAACTTCTATCACTCCATACCAGCTTACCAGATTCTAATCTTGTACTGAAATTTTCATCAATCTCCAATTAGTTTTGATACCTCAACATGGTATGTCTCATCGAATTTCCTCATTTGTCTAGTTTGATTTAGAATAATTTTTTACACTTTTAGATTGTTATAAATTTGTTGTGATTTCTTTACCTAGTAAGAGTTCCAGTTAAATTTTTGAAAAGGGAGATCTTACTTGATTTAATTTTTTTCTTATATATTTTATTTTCATTAATTATTAAAATACATGATAGTTAATTATAATTTGATAAAAAAATAAATCAATCAACGATATAATATTTTTTGTAATAATTCGTAATACACGAATTGACATATATAAATTATTTTGCCTTACATAACACCACAAACGCTTATATCTTAAGTGAATTCGTACGGATTATAGTTTGGAAAACTTTTTCAATTGAGTCAATTGTTGCACGAATCATCAAAAATATTATAGTAGTATAAATATTTAAAATTTGAATTAAACTCCATTTGATTGGGTATACCAATTAGAGTATCATTTTTACTTGTATAATATTTTGTATTACTTTTAATTACAAAAGTAGGTTCAAATCATCAATATTGTAGTGAGTGTTGCACTTTAAAAAAAGGTCTAAAGTTAAGACAATGTTTTTAGAAATTTAATTATTTGATAATTTAATTAGTTTGAGCTTAAAATGTCTAAGAAGACACCTCAAAAAATTGAAGAAAATTTAACAAAGCTAATGTTAAAACATGATTGATTCAAATTGAAGTGAATTAGACAAATTAAGAAGTGAAAACATAATTGCAAATTTAATTGTCTATAATTTTAAATTATAATTACATCAATCGTGCTTTAAGAAAATAACAAAACGGTCATGCTCCGAGGCTACCCCCTAGATGCGGACACGGGACCTAGAATCACGAGTGATCCCAAGCTAACCCTGTTGGCATATCATAAGCATACTAAAGAAAACTGAATCAATAAATACTGTGCGAAAGATAAATCATATAAATAATCTGAAATGATGAGTAATACCCATATACTAAGTCTGAATATATGAAAACTGAGAGTTTGAATACAAATGAAAAGTCAAACTGTAAGACTAAAGCTGAAACTAACTATGTCTGAAATAAAGCCTCTACTGACTAGAAATGTTGGGACATGCCCCGGCTAGATCTAGCAAAACTGAAACTAAAGTTAAAAGCAATAAAGTTAATCATGGCACTAGTCCTCGAGGAATGAGGACTCACCACTAATGCTGCTGAACTGAAGATCGGGAACCAATCTATGCGTGATCTAACTGCTGAGGACCTGAGCCTACATCACGAGAAGATGTAGCGCATAGTATGCGTCAGTACTTGAAATGTACTGAGCATGCATGATAGAGTAAAGCTGAATAATAACATAACTTAACAGGCAATAAAGCAATGATATAATCTGAACATGATAAGGATATGGAAATACTAAACATGGCTAAACTGAATGCAATGACCAAGTTTATAACATACTGAGACTGAATATTGAACTATACTGATAACATGGTCAATGCAATGGAGTCTGACTGAACTGTAAGGGAGCTACTAATAACCGACATAAAATCACATGAACTAAATATGGAGTCTGATGTATACGCCCCATTGAGAGGACCCAATATACCATGCCAGAGGTATATATGCATGCGGGCATGATCACTAAAATGATGCCCACAGAGAGGACTTACAACCTACGGTTCACGTAGTTCTGGGACTTGAGGATGACTGACCCTAGTCCACTCGGTATTAAGCTTCTCCCAATTGATTAAGTAATTAACAATTTATGACTGAAATGTTATAATAGTGGATAGCTCAAAATACTGACATGCAAACTGAGAATGCAACATTAATATACTGATAATAATGCATTCGAAAACTTAGGCATGTTTATATATATAACTGAATTAACTAACCTAGCAAGTGTAATTTATGAACTGAAAGAACTACATAGCTAGGGTGCTGAGTTTATGAATGAATATGGGCAAAACAATACTACAACATCATAATATGATTTGGAATCATTCTAACAGCTAAAACCCAACAATTTTAACATTCAAGAAACCCTAGGTTTGGATAACATTAAGGGAATCAAGATTCTGACTGAAATCTAGGGACCTAATGGGTGAAAGGAACCCACTAGTGAAATCCCATATACCTGGTGACGAATTCCACGGAGAAATCTTTCCATTTCGGGGCTGAAACTGATGAAACCTTGTTGCATTCTTGAACTAGGGTTCTAGACCTCTTTCTCTTCTTACGCTCTAATTTTTCTATATTTTGATGAAAGATCCGACTTAGGTAATTTCTAGTTATGTTTGTAGTCTAAAACTGACAAAACCTATGTAGTTTAGGGGTTAAACAACGTAGTTTAGGTGTCCAACACATAAGGAAAAGACCAAAAGACCCCTGACTTAACTGTTGTCGGGGTCACCGATGGACGAGACCAATGGATTGTCGATAGACTGACGGTCCGTGCTGGTCAACCGTCAATGGGGTTCTGGGGGTTGAAAACTGAGGTTTGATCCATGGACGCGGACCACGGTCCGTGGGTCCGGCCGTGGGTCGACACTTAGAATATTTTTCTAGGGGTTTCTGGGGAAGGGTCGCAGGTGGTGCACCACAAACCTACAGTACAAAACGTGGGTCCTCCTACGGTTAATGGATGGTGTACGTGGGTGCCACATGCAACACCTGAAATCTAAAATTTGGTAGTTCTAGCATGCGGGGTGTTACATTATCTCCCCCTTGGAAACATTTGTCCTCGAATGAAGACTAAACTAGCTAAAATGGAGGGAGAGAGCTGGAACCCTACCACTAAGCATTGGAAACTGATTTATGACTGAACTAAGTTCCAAGAACATGTAAATATGCTGAAAATGCAAGTACAACCTGAAGGAACATGATGCTAAGACTGAAACTGCGCATGAAGACTGAAAAACTAAAGAGGAACTATTACCTCAAACTGGAATGGAATCGAAAGGAAAGAGGTGAGGATACTTGAACTTCATGGCTGCTTCTGCTTCCCAAGTAGCTCCCTCTACGGACTAACTCCTCCACAAAACCTTGACTAAAGCGACTTCCTTGTTCCTTAACCTTCGAACCTGACAATCAATGATTTCAACTGGTACCTCTTCATAAGTGAGACTATCCTTCACAGCCACACCTTCTAAAGGTATGATAGATGCGTGATCACCCACACACTTCTTCAGCAACGAAATGTGAAAACCGGATGCACTACTGCTAGTTCGGTTGGTAACTCTAACTCATAAGCCACTTTATTGACCCTTTTAAAGATATTGTAAGGGCCTACATATCTAGGACTGAGCTTCCCTTTCTTGCCAAATCTCATCACACCTTTCATAGGTGACACTTTTAAGAAAATCCAATCATCAACTTGGAACTCTAGTTCCCTTCTCCTTACATCTGCATAGGACTTCTGGCAACTCTAGCTGTCTTAAGTCTATCTTTAATGAGTTGCACTTTATCCATAGCATCATGACCTGAATCTGGCCCTATCAAGGCTGCTTCACCTACTTCAAACCAACAAACTGAAGATCTACATCTACGCCCATACAATGCCTCATAAGGGGACATCTGAATGCTGGAATGGTAACTATAATTGTAGGCAAACTCTTTAAGAGGAAGGTGATCATCCCAACTACCCTTGATATCGATCACACAAGCTTTCAACATGTTCTATAAGGTCTGAATGGTACGCTCTGCCTGACTATCCGTCTGCGGATGAAATGTTGTGCTAAGATTAACCTTAGTACCAAGACCTTTTTAAAATGACTTCCAGAAATGAGAGGTAAACTGAGGACCTCTATTTGAGATGATAGACAAAGGAACCCCATGAAACCTGACTATATCATTGGTGTAAAGCTTAACGTAGTCCTCTACTGAATCTGTAGTCTTTATCGCCAAAAAGCGCGCAGACTTAGTAACTCTATCCACTATCACCGAAATGGAGTAATGTTGTTTGCGAGTACAAGGTAAACCTGTGATGAAATCCATGTTGATCACTTCCCACTTCCAAGTTGGAATGTAAAATTCTTGAGCATAACTCCTGGTTTCTGATGTTCTACCTTGATTTGCTGACAATTGGGGAACTTAGACAAAAAATCCGCTATATCCCTTTTCATACCACTCCACCAAAAGACTTCTCGCAGATCACGGTACATCTTAGTGGCACCTAGATGAATATAATATCTGGAGTTATGGGCTTCTGCATGAATTTGTTGTCTCAACTCAGTTACCTTAGGAACACATAACCGACCCTGATAGCAAAACACACCATCTCCCTCGGGAGAAAACCTCAACCCTTTGCTTATGGACTGCACCCTTTAGTTGAAGCAATATCGGATCACTGTCTTGCTTTTTCTTAACCTCCACTACCAATAAAGATTCTAACCCATTCTGGACTGTTACACCACCATATGATATGCTCATAAGATGAACTCCTAACCGAGCAAGTCTGTGAACATCCTTTGCTAGATCCTTTCTTTCTTCCTCTACATGTGCCACACTACACATTGATAGTCTGCTATGAGCATCTGATACTACATTGGCCTTACCAGGATGGTAATGCACACTCATATCATAGTCCCTTAGGAACTCAAGTCATATCCTCTGGTGAAGATTCAACTCTTTTTGGGTAAACACATACTGAAGGCTTTTATGGTCTGTGAACACATCTACGTGAACACCATACAAGTAATGTCTCCAAATCTTAAGTGCAAACACCACTGCTGCAAGCTCGAGGTCATTAGTCGGATAGTTCTTATCATGCACCTTAAGCTGTCTAGAAGCATAAGCTATAACATTACCTCGCTGCATCAACACACAACCTAGGCCGACTCTGGATGCATCACAATAGATCACATAACCGTCTGAATCCTCTGGTAGAGTCAAAACATGAGCTGTAGTCAACCTAGTTTTCAGTTCTGCGAAGCTCTTCTCACAATCATCTGACCACTGAAACTTGACCTTTTTCTGTGTCAACTTAGTCATTGGAGAGGATATGGATGAAAATCCTTCCACGAACCTTCTATAATAACCTGCTAGACCCAAGAAACTTCTGATATATGCAAGTGAGGTAGGTCTGGGCTATTGTTTCACTGCTTCTATTTTCTGAGAATCCACTCAGATCCCTTCACTAGACACAATGTGACCAATGAAATAAATGGATTCCAACCAAAACTCGCACTTGCTAAATCTAGAGAATAACTAGCGATCTTTGAGAGTTTGCAGAACAACCCTCAAATGATTCACATGTTCTTCCTCATTCCTAGAGTAAATAAGGATATCATCAATAAAGACGATAACGAACAAGTCCAAGTACTGCTTGAATACTATGTTCATCAAATCCATGAAAGCTGTAGGAGAATTGGTTAGTCCAAATGACATAACTAAAAATTCATAATGACCATATTGAGTTCTGAAGGCTGTTTTTGGAATGTCACTATCGTTGACTCTGAGCTGATAATAACCGGATCTGAGGTCTATCTTTGAGAAATGACTAACACCCTGAAGTTGGTCAAACAAGTCATCAATCCTGGGGATGGGATACTTATTCTTGATTGTGACTTTGTTCAGCTGCCTATCATCAATGCACATTCTGAGAGAACCATCTTTCTTTTTCACGAACAACACTGGTGCACCCAATGGGGAAATACTAGGTCTGATGAAACCCTTATCTAGAAGGTCTTTTAACTGCTCTTTCAATTCCTTAAGCTCAGCTGGAGCCACTCTCTAAGGAGGAATAGAAATAGGCTGGGTATTTGGAAGAAAATCCATTCCAAAGTCGATTTCCCTTTCGGGAGAAACTCTAAGAAGATCTTCTAGAAACACTTAAAGGAACTCATTAACTACAAGAATTGACTCAAGAGTTGGGGTCTCGAAACTTGAATCCTTAACCCAAACTAGATGATAGATATAACCCTTAGAGATCATCTTTCTGGCCTTAAGGTAAGAAATGAATCGACCCATAGGTGCTAAGCTACTACCCTTCCATTCTAAAATTGGTTCGTCTGGAAACTGAAAATGAACAATCCTAGTTCAACAATCGATTGAGGCATAACATGAATGTAACCAATCCATGCCTAGAATGACATCGAAGTCTACCATTTCTAACTCTACAAGATCTGTTGAGGTGAATTTCTGGGAGACTGTGACAGGGCAATTTCTGTATACCCGTCTAGCTATAACTGGCTCACCGACTAGAGTAGAGACTGAGAAGGGTTCTAAAAGAGTTTCTGTACTGACACCAAAGTTTACTGTTATACAGGGAGTTACAAAATACAAAGTTGCCCGTGTTGTGTTTCCACTGAGTGAACCATATGTGAGCCACATCCTTAAGCTGGTAGGATGCCAATTCCACCCTATCACTACCAGCCACTTGCATCACTCTAAAGATTTACATAACTTGATCAATGAAATTATGTGGGTCCTCACCAACTTGTGACCCTAAAAACTCAGGCAGATTCATCCGAACAAAATCTCAAACTCTAGCTGCAGCTGATCCAACATTAGTGTTAGTAGGAACTGGGGCCTGCTGACTGTTCTAGTTGGCTACACTCTAAGCCAAAAGTTAGATCACATTCTGAAACTCTGCATTCGAAACCTCATGGTTTGGTACTCAAGGGATTGTATTAGCATTACGTGCATTAGCATCCCTTGCATAAGCTCTACGAGGAGGCATGATCTTAAGCGCATAACAAAGGATTAGAAGGAGAGATCATACCAACGCATGATAAGAATATCAAGAAAGTGAAGTTTTCCTAAAACACTTCATAGCCTCCCTCTCATTAGATGTGGTGCACGTCATAGGCATGAAAAGGACGCTACTTAGTGCAGCTTTTTAGACATCCTAGAACACTACGACCTAATTCTCTGATACCAAGTTTGTCACGCCCCGAGGCTACCCCCCTAGACGCGGACATGAGATCTAGGATCACGAGTGACCCCAAGCTAACCCTGCTGGCATATCATAAGCATACTATAGAAAGCTGAATCAATAAATACTGTGCAGAAACTAAATTATATTAATAATCTAAAATAATGGGGAACACCTATATACTAAGTCTGAATATATGAAAACTAAAAGTTTGAATACAAATGAAAAGTCAAACTGTAAGACTAAAGCTGAAACTAAGTATGTCTGAAATAAAGCCTCTACTGACTAGAAATGTTGGGACATGCCCCGGCTAGATCTAGCAAAACTGAAACTAAAGTTAAAAGCAATAAAGTTAATCATGTCACTAGTCCTCGAGGAATGAGGACTCACCACTAATTCTGCTGAACTAAATATCGAGAACCGATCTATGCGTGATCTGACTGCTGAGGACCTAAACCTACATCACTAGAAGATGTAGCAAAGAGTATGCGTATGTACTTGAAAGGTACTGAGCATGCAAGATAAAGTAAAGCTGAATAATAACATAAATAAACAAGTAATAAAGCAATGATATAATCTGAACATGATAAGGATACTCGAAATACTTAACATGGCTAAACTGAATGCAATGACCAAGTTTATAACATGCTGAGACTGAATACTGAACTATACTGATAACATGGTCAATGCAATAGAATTTGTTTAAACTGTAAGGGAGCTACTAATAACCGACATAAAACTACATGAGCTAAATGTGGAGTTCGATGTATATGCCCTATCGAGAGGACCTAATATACCATGCCAAAGGTATAGAGGCATGCTGGCGTGATCACTAAAATGATGCCTACAAAGGGGACTTACAACCTACGAGTCACGTAGTTCTGGGACTTGAAGGTGACTGACCCTAATCCACTTGGCATTAAGCTTCTCCCAATTGATTAAGTAATTAACAATTTATGACTGCAATGCTATAATATTAGATAGCTCAAAATATTGACATGCAAACTCAGAATGCAACATTAATATACTGATAATAATGCATTCGAAAACTGAGGCATGTTTATATATAACTAAATTAACTGACCTAGAAAGTGTAATTCATGTACTAAAAGAACTACATTGCTAGGGTGCTGAGTTTATGCATGAATCTGGGCAAAACAATACTATAACATGATAATATGATTTGGAATCATTCTAATAGCTAAAACCCAACAATTTTAACATTCAAGAAACCCTAGGTTTGGATAACATTAAGGTAATCAAAATTCTGACTGAAATCTAGGGACCTAATGGGTGAAAGGAACCCACTAGTGAAATCCGACTTACGTGGTGATGAATTCCATGGAGAAATCTTTCGGTTTTGGAGCTGAAACTGCTGAAACCTTATTGCATTCTTGAACTAGGGTTCGTGACCTCTTTCTCCTTTTACGCTCTAATTTTTCTATGTTTTGATGAAAGATCTGACTTAGATATGTTCTAGTTATGTTTGTAGGCTAAAACTGACCAAAAGCACGTAGTTTAGGGGTTAAACGACGTAGTTTAGGTGTCCAACGCATAAGGAAAAGACCAAAAAACCCCTGACTTAACTGTTGTCGGGGTCACCGATGGACAGGACCGACGGACCGTCGATCGACTGACGGTTTGTGCTGTTCAACCGTCAATGGCATTTTGGGGGTTGAAAACTGGGGTCTGATCCACGGTATGTGACCTTACCTACAGTCTGTGGGTCCGGCCGTGGGTCGACATTTAGAATATTTTTCTTGGGGTTTTTGGGGAACGGTCGTAGGTGGTGCACCACGGACCTGTAGAACAGATCGTGAGTCCTCCTACGGTCCGTGGATAGTGCCCGTGGGTGCCACCTGCGACACCTTAAATCTGCAATCTGGTAGTTCTAGCATGTGGGGTGTTACACAAAATTTGAGAATATGTGGTACTCTAGCTACAATATATATTATAAATTTTTTGATGAAGAGGGTTCTTTTTCTTAACTGCCTTCGATGATCATTGATATGAAAGAGTTACATTTTGAAGTTTGGCATACTTAACTTAATAAAAGATTTTGGGGTATAAATAGAGTTAGATAAACTCTATAAGTTATCACAAAAAAAGAGGAGTCTAAGCAAGCTATTACTCTACTAACTTGACTCAGTGACAAAGAGGATTAGGGGGGTTCATAAATAAAATGAGAAGGTTTAACCTGCTGCATTCTGAAGGAAGGGATCTCCCATCTATCTGTGTTAATTAATCCCCTAACTTCCCTCAGGAGATCAGAGAAAGAGTTGAAATCATGTATTGCATCAACACTATACCTCCTGGATGCTAATATATCAACAGGTTTGTTGGCTTCCCTAAAGCAATGACTGATGATAAATCCATGAGACTCAACTATATGTTGTGCTTCTTGAATCAATTTATCCAATCTCCAAGGTGCTTTCCGTTCTCCATTTATGCATTTAACTAAGAGTACGGAATCTGTTTCTCCCCAAACCCTATCGTAACCTCTACTAACACACTATTTAAGACCATAGAGTAGTGCAAATGCTTCAACCATGTTAGTACCTTGGCCTAGACCTAAAGAGTAAGCAAACATCATGTTGCCTTGGTTGTCTCTGATGAGCCCTCCTCCATCACATCTTCCTTGAACGCAACTTCCATCATTGTTGAGCTTACTAAAATTTCTAGGTTGTTTGAGACATTTGACTCTTATGGAAGTTCTTCGATTAATGTGCGCTTCAAAGATTTGACAGAGGCTATTCCAGCTTTCCCCTATCTTTGCTTGACAAAAGTTCTTCTATGTAACTTGTAATATAGTTTAAGTGATGTTAGTTTTGTTTCTGAAAAAAGAAGGCTTTACAGCCTCAAATTTATTGCTACACCTAGTTCTCCAGAGTTCCCAACAAATGATTGGGGGTAGAGCTTTAGATATGAAAGCTGCAATGGGGTTTTCAGTCTTCAAATTCCACTAACTGAGTAATATCTTCTTAAGAGTGTTATGGATACGTCCAATGTAATGCCCCTCAAAATGAAATAGGATAATTAGAGCTTCACATGCATGTTAGTAGTTGATAAACTTGTATAAATGTTTGAAAATGAGTTTATAGGTCAGTTTAGTTGAGTTTGAGGTCAAACGACAAGGGATGACCAAGACGTTCGGAAACTAGTCTTTTACGTGTTGGTGTGTTCTAGTATGTTGTTCATGTTTTTATGTGTTGTTTGGAGTCTAAATTCAGTGGAGGTGACCCTAGTGTCTTAATAAATGCTTTTTGGGTCGAAACGTTCGGGTACGACTCCCTGGGACCACCCTAAGGGTCCCTGAGGAGGACCACAACCCTTGGCTGAGCAAGCTGCCAGGGCAGCTTGAAAATGCTCATGGAGGGAGCATGTCCGCGTCGCGGACTAGCTCCACCAAGGGCTAAATGGTTGGTCCACGTTGCGGATGTATCGCGGACTCTTCTGTCTCAAAATTTAATTTCCAATAACTTGCGGGAACACCTCCGCGTCGCGAACTTGTTTCCCGACGAAATCTGCGAAAATAAAACTCAAGTTTGACTTGTTTAAAATGGTCCAACTAAGTGAAGGGTAGTTTGGGTACTATGGGTTATTGTTCTTAAGTGTTTTTAAGTATTTTTAAAGGTATTTAAACTTGTATATGTATTATAGGATTCATTCTTCCAAATCAAAACCCCAAAGTTCTTTCTCTCTCTAAAGTTCTCTCAAGTTCAAGGAAGAAGAAGGTGGAGAGCTAGAGTTTCAAGTTGAGGGTTTCTTCCACCAGATTTCTTTGAGATTTCAACAAGTGAGGTATGGTGGCTCTTGATCTAGGACTCATCTTCATCCTAGAGTCAATTTCCAAGGATTTTTCAATGTTTTCAAAAAGTGACTAAAAGCTTGTTTTTGAATTCTATCAAGGGTTCTTGCATGAAAATGATTTGAAACGTTGGGATATGGGTAATTGATGTTTGTTTGTGGTTTTTGAATGAAATACTCCATGAACCCTTGTCTTCTACAAAACCCTAAAATTTGCTATGAAGTGGGTCTATTTCTAAAACTTCAAAGTTGATGGAACTATGTGTAAAGTGAATTGTATTGATATCTCTTGTGTTGTTTAATGTTTATTTATGATTAATTGTTGATAATGGATGAATTAAGGGTGGTAAGCCTTATGGGTGAAGTATTGGTGATTGCTTGGATTTTGATGATTTTGGCTATGGCTTTGGGTTACGGTAAGAAAGATTGAACTCTCTCTATTGAGTTGATTGTTGTTGGTAGATTGAATCCACCTTTGGTGGAAGTGTTATATCTTATTCTTTTGTGGTATTATTGTGAATTCTAGCCATGAAGGCATTGGTGAAGTTGTTGTATAATGTTGGAATATTGTATTATTGAGAATTGAGGCCAGGAAGGGCATTATATGAGTGTCATTATATTGATGTATTATTATACATATATGAGGCTATATGTAAAGTCCTATATGAAGCTATATGTAAAGTTTGTGTGAAGCTATGATGTGAAGATGTTCAAATGGTATTAATGTGATATTGTATAAAATGTTATTATGCTAATGTGAAAGCATGTTTCTCTTGAAATGGTGATATGTGGTGATGATGGACTA
>JAJOOS010022580.1:0-12964 GCA_029582725.1 Solanum chiquidenum | reverse complement strand
ATCTCTGATCGCGTGATAGAGGTCTAACGAATCCCCCTGAAGAGATTGTATGTAGTAAGAACCATCTCCAACTTTTCTGGTGATGTGTATGTATCTTTCTATAGTTTATGTCCAAGTTTGGAGAGAAAGCACCATACAATCTTCTCTCTTTGTACAGACTACTGATTGTTATATAGTATTATTAGAGTAGTACATAGGTATTTGATATTGAATATGACATAAGACTTGAGAGTGTTATTATGAGTCTCCATATTAGAAGTTGAGATTTTCAAGCTGGTCTCCTCATCAACATGATAAAATCATTTGACACCATTTGTATATATGATTTCCCAATAATTCAGAATGCAATCAATGGTGCAAACTGCAATCCTAACTTGTCCCCATAAGCTAGAATACACATTAAATCATATATTATTAATATCAATTTAACAATATGAATTTCGAGAAAAGCAAAGATAATAATTCGCTTTCCGATGCAAATGACTCAATCTCACCACCTTCTCACAAGATATACATGCAACAACAACCTAGTGAAATTGTATAAGTGAGTTGTGGGAAGGGTAGATTGAATGTAAACCTTATCCTATCTTGTGGAGGTAAAGATTTATTTTCGGAGGACCTTCAATTTGAGTATATAACATATTAAAGTAGGTATGGAAAAGAATAAAAGGATAGTGAAAAAATAAAGTAACTAATAAAGAAACAATAACAATCACAAAATAATGTGATAACTTAATATAATAAACATCAAACGAAAATGTAATAAAAAAAAAGGCACCATAGGAATAAGGTTAAAATTCCTCAAAAATCAAGACAACACTCTATACGTACTAACTTTATACCCTAATATGCGATCTCCATACTCTCCTATGTAAGGTCATGTCCTCAGTAACCTGGAGCTCTGTCTTGTCCTGACTAATTACCTCTCTCCAATACGTTTCTGGCCTACCTCTACCTCTCCTTGTACCTACTATATCCAACCCTGCACATCTCATCACTAAAGCATCTGTGCATCTCCTCTTCACAAGTCCAAATCATCTCAGTTTTGTTTTCCTCATCTTGTCCACTACAGAGGCCACTATTACCTTGTCCCAAATATTCTCATTCCAAATCTTATTTTTCTAGTATGTCAACACATCCATCTGAGCATCCTCATTTTTCGCAACTTACATTTTCTACACATGGAAGTTCTTGATTGGCCATTACTCTACCCCGTACAACAAAGTCGGTTCAACCACCACGTTGTAAAACTTATTTTAAGTTTAGGTGGTACTTTTTAATCATACAAGCCTCTATTTCATCCACACCTCACCAATACGACATGTGACATCATCATCGATGTCCCCACTTTCCTAAATTACAGACCCAAACTATGTTTCTTGAGGATAACCGATGTGTCGAGCCTCTCTTCCACACTTGCCTCATGCATTGCATCTTTAATTTGTATTTCAAATATTTCATTTTGGTCTTGCTCAATCTGAACTCTTTTGACTTCAGAGGTTGTCTCCACACCCTCCGACCTAGCATTTACTTTATTGTATGTTTCATTAATCAGTACTATGTCATCTGCAAATGACATACACCATGAGATCATGTTCAGAGAAAGTTCACTCTTGATCTTCCGAGAGAGTTCAGTTGTGTTAACACTTGAAGTCAGTTTTATCTCATCTTAATACTCGTGCAATTTATCAGCTGACTATGGGAAAATTACGCGGATAAGCAAATATATACTAATAATTACTTAACATAGCTACAGTTTGACTTAATTACCATTCGTCACTAATTTCTAGGCAAAATTATGCAGTCGAGTTTCAGTTGTATAAATGTGTCGGCCGAGTTTCAATTGTATAAATGTGTCGACCGTGTTTCAGTTGTATAAACGTGTAGTTTTCGGAATTTGTATAACTTTTGTATAATGTAATTTGTAAAATATAATTTGTAAATGTTTAAAGTTCAGATGTTTGTGTTTGTATAGATTCGTTATTTCGAGTTTTATCGTATTAGTATAATTTTGGATTTTATATAATATAACAGTTGTATAATTCCAGAATTAGGTCAATTATACAAATACACGTGAATTATACATACATACACAAATTATACAAACGCAGACACAAATTATACAAATGATATCACCTATAACAGTTTAAACTGTAGTTACAATCCGTAAATATGCAAACTATAACTAAGGAGCATAATGAATTCTAGGGGAAAAGGATAAATATACCCCTGAACTATCGTAAATGATATGCAAATACCCTCCGTCATACTTTTGGGACATTGATACCCCTGCAATCCAAAAACTAGAGCATATATACCCTTTATACCAACAGACATACACATGTCATAATCTTATCCACCGATCCGACATTTATGGACGGATAAGATTGTGCCACGTGTCCCTATTTAGTCTTCCGTTAGAGTGCAGGGCATATATGCTCTAGTTTTTGGACGGAAGGGGCACCAATGTCCCAAAAGTATGACGGAAGGTATGTACATGCCATTTACGATAGTTCGGAGGTATATTTATCCTTTTTCCCTTAATTCTATTATGATAGCTATTTGCGAAATTTACTCCAACAAATATAATAGTTGTACAATTTATAATATAGAAAGAAGAATACACAATATAATCGTGTAGAAATTTAGTCGGTTATAATTTGTTACTTCCTTCGTTTCTATTTGTTTGTCTTACTTTCCTTGTTCATTCGTTTTTTAAAAAGTCTACCTGTTTTCCTTTTTGAGGACTCTTTAATTCTAATTTTTCATATGACATGTTTAAGACCATGGAAAAATATGTTGGTACAATTAGTGGCGGACCCAAGATTTTCGTTCAGGGGGTTCGAAAAATAAAAGTATAAACGTGTAAATAAGCCTTTAGAAATGGTCTTGAATTCTTTTGGGTTTAAATCCTCACTTTTAGCACGTTTTTTAAAATTAAAAAAAAACTTAAAAAAACCTGAAAAACAGAACTGAAACTAAAAAAGAAAAAAATATAAACGTGTAAATAAGCCTTTAGAAATGGGACCCTTGAATTCTTTTGGGTTTAAATCCTCACTTTTAGCATGTTTTTTAAAATTAAAAAAAACACTTAAAAAAACTTTAAAAACAGAACTGAAACAAAAAAAAAGCTGAAACTAAAAAATAAAAAAATAAAACACTATCACAGGAATTCAAACTACTGACGTGAAGCTAAATTTCAGGGGGCCTTCCCACTGCGTTATCAATTTCTCCTTTTCATTATGGGGTTCAAAATATATATATATATCTACAGAAATACAAAAAATTTACATTATATATATCATGTAACTTTTTGCCGAGGAGGTTCAGGTGAACCCTTGGATCCCACGTGGGTCCGCCCCTGGGTACAATATTCTACATATTTTTAATTAAAACAATTAATCAATTCAAAAATCTTCTTTACTTTCTTAAATTTTATGTCAAAACAAAACCAGACTATTACTCAGGACCTTATTTAGATTTTTTTGTAAGTAGAAGAATCAATAGTTGGAGTAGTGTAGGGTTTGGTGCTTTGTCAAAAGCCTATGTAACATCACTTTATGAGGAAATATTGATTCATTGATGAATTCCCAATGGGAGGAGAGAAAAGTAGGATTAATGTGTACGTTATAGTCATTGCATGAAGGAAATGGGAAGCATTTGCATTTCCCAAAGAGAATCGAATCATTCTTCCTTTCTTTTTGCTTTTTCACAGTTTGCTACAGCTCTCTTTAACACTCCCCAAGAAAATGGTGGGTGGTTCCTTTGTTTAGCTTGGGGAGGGGGAGAGGGGTACTTAAATTATTATTATTATCATTATTATGATGATGATATTTAATCTCTTTATTCTTTAGTTTTTGTATTTGGTTATATTATCTTGGCTGAGCCAATTTGACAACAGTCCACGTAGTAAAATAAAACTTTTGGAGCACATTTTAGTTAATCGGGTCCCAAATGAGTATCAAACATCGTATGAAAAATATAAGTAATTTTTTAAATAATTATATGATGTTCAAGATTTATACAGAGAAGCACTCCTACTTTTTGGCGTAGGATACAAGTTAGAGAATCAAACTCGTATTAATAAAGTGAGAATTTAAATAGTCAATTAATTGAGCTACTACAACTCGTTTAAGTGCTTCTAGTAGGGGTTTGTACTACATTATACTTTTAATACTAGTACTAGTAATAGATTACGTTATGAAATTTTGAAATGCAGTCAGAGCACCAAAATTCTAATAAATATAAGTTGATGGTCTATGTCAAAATATTCTTTTCACACATTAGGCTAGTAGTTTTGAAAAGACATAATACATAGACATGACCCTTAATTTGACGTCAGTTGACAACTATGACCTTTAACTTTGGTTGTGCACAAGTAGACACTTAAACTTGTATAAAATTGAACAAATAGACACAGTCATCCTACATGACACCTTACATTGCAATTTTGTGTCCTACGTGGCGTCCTACGTGTGTTATACCATATAGGATACTTGTGTTTACTTGTTCAATTTTATACAAGTTTAAGTGCCTACTTGTGCACACTCAAAGTTGGAGGACATAATTGTCCGCTGAAGCCAAATTAAGAGTCATATTTATGTATTATGCCTTTCGAAAATGAGTATATCATGTGAAAATACATGTTTTTTCATGTAGATGTATTAATTTTTGCAAGTGCTATCTATAGGAAAGAGTGCTTTGTAGTACTTCCTCTGCCTCAATATTAGTGATCTATATCATTAAAAAGTATTCGCTTTAAAATACTTTGTTAATTTATAAAAGATATATACGTAATATATAACTTTGGTCATTTTGAGTGTATATAAGTTGATTCTTAAATTTGTATAAAGTTGAATATATAGACATTTATGTCCTACCTGAAATCCTACGTAACAATTCACGTCATATGTGGATGATGTCACGTAGGATACATATGTCTGCTTGTTCAACTTTATAAAGTGTAAATGTTTAATTGTCACATCAAAAGTTAGGTCAGCTTAAACCAAGTTAAATGATACATTTATGTATTATGCCTTTATAAAATCCAGATAAAATTATTTTGTCCATAAAACTAAAAAAGAGTAAAACAAACACTTCTTATTTATGATTTCTTACTGAACATGTAAAAATGAAAGTGTGTCAGCTAATATGGAACATAGAGAGTACTCCCTCAATCCATCTTTACTTGTTCATGCTTAATTTAACACATCTCTTAAAAAAATACATAAATAATATAATTTACTATATCATCACTCCCTAACTATTACTATAAATCATGTAAATATCGAAAACTAAAATGATAAGATAGATATTTTTTGGAATTGTTGATTTGAAAAATGATGTTTTTATGGTGCTTCTTTTTACTTAGTTGTGAGTGTTCCATTAATTTCTTGGAGAATGGTGTGCTTGGTGGTTTTTGTCTTTAGACCTAAAAGAAGAGAAAGAGAAAAAGAAAAGAAAAAAAAAATGACAGCAAAAAAGGGAAAAAAAAGAAAAGATAGAGAGAGTATTAGATACTCACTACATTACACTAAAAAGAAAAGATGGTCAAATTGGACCTCGAAGACTACCTATGCCATCATCAGCTTCGACTATCTTTATCGATAATCGTCTACATTTTTTCACTTTCTTCCATTTTCAAATTCATCTACCCTCTTTTTTTTTTCTCCATTCGATATTCGAAATTTACTAAATTTATGATAGTAACACTCATTAAGGAGTAAACCACAATCTATCAAACCTAGATTTAATATTTTTTAGTTTGATTAACTTAAAATTATACTCATTGACTTAGTAAGAAATTAATCGTCCCAAATATCTTTAATTTTAAGTTCACATTTGAAATATCTAATTAAAAATAACAAAAGGCTTTAAATGTTTTACCATCCCAACATTCTGATTCCATAATTTCTTGTAGTGTTAGAGATAGATTTCTATAACAATATTAATAAAAAATATTAAGTTCACGTAAATTACTTTATATCGTGTAACCGTCCTTTGCCACTTTGAACCACCTCATATCATAATATGTTTATTATATCTCACATTGATATATGATGTTGTTATTAAATATTATTAAATAAATAAAGAAGAAAAATATATGTAACGTACTATCCCTGTGTAGCCATGCAACTTTAACTTCGGCTTCGAATTTAGCTTCAAATACGTCCATTTTACGAAATCTGACACACACACGAGTGCACATCATTAATTACCCCTCCCCAAAAACCCCCAATATTTTTTTGGAATATAGTATATAGTTCAATTTATTAATGTAACTAAATCTAGTCTAACATATTATTTATCATTTTACTTTAAGTTATTATCAATTGGACATTCCAAAATAAAATTAAAAGTTGATTTAATGGTTAATGAGGTTAAAAAATCACCTTTTAGATTCTAAGTTCAATTCTTAGTAAAAATTCTGAAATTACAACACTTCACGTAATACAAAAAATCTATACATCATACATGTAAATATTTTTAATATGTGAGATTTAAAAATTCAAAAATAGAAAATGCCATGACCGATGTGAAACTTATTTGCACTTAGATACACGGTACTAAACCATTCCATTTCTTGCCATCTATGCTAAAAGCATATCAATATTTGCTTAGCAATTGATATTTGTCATTTTAAAAAATTAAAATAAAATTAATTCTATTTTTAAAAATCTTTATGCCTACTCTAATACATGTGAAGTGAGATTATTATTGTGAGAATAAATAATAGTATTAGTTTAAAATAAAAATTAAATAAGAATAATATAGTTAAATTATCTTTTCAGTTGATATCAATTTTCTTACCCGTACCGGATGTATATATCAATTCAATACACGCATGTCATGTGTTTAAATCTATAGTTCATTTTACTTAACCTTAATTAATTAACAAGTATTTTATTTCATTAAATCACATAATAATGAAAATTGCATTAGTTTGATGTATACACCCGGATAAATTTTTTCCAACAAACATGAACACAAAAATTTGAGGAAATAGTCATTTTAACACACCCCCGCCCCATCCCCACCCATTTTTTTTTTGATTTCCCATCCGGTGTCTGAAGCCC
Source organism: Solanum chiquidenum (assembly GCA_029582725.1). Classification (NCBI taxonomy): domain Eukaryota; kingdom Viridiplantae; phylum Streptophyta; class Magnoliopsida; order Solanales; family Solanaceae; genus Solanum; species Solanum chiquidenum. Next base: position 5,888 of record JAJOOS010022580.1, on the reverse strand, counting down.
ACATTGAAGCTCCGACTAAATCCGAATCGCACTGTGGACACCCATTAATCATCTAGCAAGGGGATTGTTAGTTTTTCTTCAATGATTCAAGATAGAACTCACATTATAACATATAGTAGTAAAAATATTTGAAACTAATAATTTTTAAATGACTAAATTACCCTTACCTCGGTTTGATATAAAGAAAAATATGTTCAATGAGTATCCTTTTGACTTACTTATGCAACTTTGACCTTCAAGTACAAAATTGGAATATTCAAATATTATTAAAGGAGTGACCATTTTTATTTTTTTCTTTTGAAAGGGAGACATGACCCCTCCTCTGCAGGTGATTTTTGAGATAAGAATAAACTTGTGGGGGTCAATTTAAATACAACGAATATTCATTTTGTCTGGCTTCAACTTCAAACCTATTTAGCTCATGTCCATTTTCTCCAATCACAACCCGCCATGTAAGCAATTTTTTGCCACATGGGACCTATGATGTCTGCCACGTAAGCAAATTAAGGGCCCTAGAATGATTTAGTCAAAGGTTTTTTTAATTGGCATTAAACATATCATATCATCAACTCCTTTAATTCACTTTAATTTGTGTTTTAGTGAGTTGTATCATGTATGCATGTTTGTGAATTAATCATACCATTCTTGGTAAGTGGTGACATTAACACACCTTTTTTTTTAAAAAAACAAAACAATTCTAGTGTGATTTCACACAGGAAAACAATAAAATGTACACAAATTTTGGTACTCTTTGAACATCAAAGAGTTACGAATACAATAATTTTATAATATCCACCTTGGAATGCAAGAAGTAGATTTTACAAAAAAAATTAACTCACGAAAATAAAAATGGGTGAATCGGATGACAAAATAAATTCAATTAAATTCTAATTTGTATATTGTAAAATTTGATTTTAGAGGCAGCGTTTTTAACTAGATCTTTTTCATTTGAATCTGAGACGCCTAAGTAAAGATAAAATAGTCTTGACCAATTATTATATTCTATCACAATCTATATTGATCGGTAACTATTAAAATGTGATGAGAATATTTTTAAGAAGGGTATAAATGGAATTTAATGATGTACTTTGTTTGGTATATATCGGTTTCATGGCTTCCACGCACATATATCCATTTTCCTATCTCTTGAAGCCTTAAAAGATGAGAACTTTATCAAATTAGACGAATCCAACGTTAGTTTCTTTTTTCTTTTTTTTTGTTTGGGAAATGTCACTTTTCTTTCTTTTTACTACTACAACTCCACTATATTTTGTTTTTGAGTATATTTGCATGGGATTCTACTGTTTAAAGGGTGGCTAAGTGAAAGTATAATTAATTATTTTTTTAATATAAATAAGAAAAAAGAACACCCACCGTTGCCTTTATTTATCCTTCACGATTTTCGAGGAAGTTTTCAGTATATATATAGCTCTGCAAACAACACCAAAAATCCACAAGTTCAATATTTCTTCTAGTACTCCTGCAAACAACAGCTACCAAAGTTGTTAATTTTAAAGTTATTTTGTGTTTTATTTATTTTAATTTATATTTCTTCCTATCCAAGGTCAGCATTATTATTCATGCAACTCATTTCTTGAAATATTCATCACTTATATCTATCCCTCTTCTTCTTTTCTTAATGGTGTAGTTAGTGAGTATCACTATTAGAAACAATTTTTTTTAATCATGAATCAGTGGAAAATTTATGTTTAAAAATATGATTTTCTATTCATTTTTCATCGAATCACCTCATTGAAAAAATGTGTTGTAGAAAACATATTTCTCACTAAAGTACTAAGAAGCTTTCTAATTTTTCATATAAATATTTACTCTACTATTTTTTTTCTTTTCATATTGATTCAATCAAAATTTAAGTGGAAATAACTACGGAATATTTTTTGTGGAAAATTCAGTAGAAATTTTTCAAGGAGGAAACTGACGTTTTGCTTTAAAATTTTGTTCAATATATCTTTGGTTAAAATATTGAGGACAACTTTTTTGCTTACGAACGTAGTTTAACCGTACAGTTGTCGTTTGTAATTTTCTTTAAACTCAAAAACAAAATGGTTTTTTGCGCAATTATGTTTTAATGTTGATTTATGCCATGCTGTGCTGTTCTAACATGTTCAAGTGAATTCAATATTTTTTTTGTTAGAAAATATAAATATATGAAAAATTATCAAAATTTCAACTTCTAAATTCATATTAAACTCATCAAAATTAAATTTTAGATTCGTATTATATAATGTGACCGACTTAATTTCTCAAAAATATATTTTAATTTTTTTTTTATTATTATAGGGAAAAAATGAGCAGACCAGGAGACTGGAATTGTAGGTCATGCCAGCATTTGAACTTCCAAAGGAGAGATTCATGCCAGAGATGTGGTGAGCCAAGACATGGTGGTGCTCATGAATTTGGAAGTTGTTTTGGCGGAAGAGGAGGAGGAAGCTCCTCCCCTTTCGGATTCAGTACCGGGCCTGATGTAAGGCCCGGTGACTGGTACTGCAATGTTGGAAATTGCGGTGCGCATAACTTTGCAAGCCGCTCTAGCTGCTTCAAGTGTGGTGCTTTTAAGGATGAATCCTCCGGTGGTTGTGGTGGTGGTGGTGGTAGTGGTAGCTTTGACGCTGACCACATGATGTCATCGCGCCCGAGAGGCTTCGGGTTCGTTGGTGCCAGTGGTGGCAGTCGCTCTGGATGGAAGTCTGGTGACTGGATTTGCACCAGGTACTTAATTTCACTACGTACCTTGGTGCCCAAGTACAGTATAATTTAACTTGTTATTTGTTTATGTTTTAAATTATTAAACCTACTTATTATATGTGCAATTAATTAAATTATCTATCATAGGATGAAACAATAATGTACTTGTATCTCTTTTATATTGTCAATTTATATAAATTTAAGTTATAACTCAAAAATAAGTAAAATATAACTTATTGAATTGATGCATGAAGTATAACTTATTGAATTGAAGCTTGAAGGTCTATCGAAAATAATTTATCTAGTTTTATAAGAATAGTAATAGAGTACTCAAGAATTTGGTGATAAAAAAGTGCAAAATTAAATATACATTCATAATATCTAATATTTAACCTCCGTACGCCATATAATTTTTCAGCGAATTATGTGCACTGGACTATCATTCCCCTAAGGTAGCTCTGCCATGCACAAGGACAAAATCACATATAAACCAACTTTTTCACATTCATTTATGAAATTACACTAAATATGTTAATAATGTGTATTTTTTTTTTTTTTTGCTTCAACTTCTCTTTCTCGAGTAAAAAAGTAACAATTAAAAGGTGGTGATTGTTTAGTTACCAACTTTTATTAAAGTAGTTTCTGTCTGGTTTGAATAACACCCAGCATAAGCATGAATGCTTTTAATTACAATATCGACTTTGTTTTTCTTTTTAAAAAGTATGAAAAATTGTCGTGCATGTATTATTAATAATTATTTAAAATTTAAATCCTTAATTAATTATTTTGTTATTAATTATGAACAGGTTAGGGTGTAATGAACACAACTTTGCTAGTAGGATGGAGTGTTTCAGATGCAATGCACCTAGGGACTTAGCTGGTAACAAGTCTTCATATTAATTCATCATTGATTCTCCATTTTTGGGTAATTAATCAAAATTCCCTCTTAATTAATTTTACAAAAATAATTATTAATTTTACCTAAATTATTAATTAATATATTTTATATATAATATGTTCAGGTGTTTCAGTCTAAGAGAGAATCAAGCTAGAAAGACGTGAAGAAGATCTTCTCTTTTTGCCCTATCAAATCCAACCTGCTCTTTTTTTTTTCCTTTAATATTTTGATATTTATATTATTTACTTGTAGGAATCTTTTAGATGAATTATGAAAAAAAGAAAAAAAAAAGTATATCCGAGTGGAGCAGAATCTTTATTTTGCGAACTTTATTAGGTATTTTTATTTTAAATGTAGCCTTTGTACTTGTTTCAAGCTAGTATTTAGTATCAATGTGTGTTATGAAAGAGCTTCTTCTTTTGCCTTATCTAATCTTTTGTTTTAAAATAATATACGTGCATCGCGCGGATACTATACTAGTTAAATTCTTAAGAAAAAAATATGAAAAGTTGCACGTATATATGGACCAGTAGAAAAAGAATTTCACTTGTTAAACTTATATGCATTAAAATTCTATCAATAAGGCAATGATTGTGAGTATTTTTAATTATATAAGTACAATCTTTGAATAAACATTGCTCTTAATTTGTTAAGACAAATAAGTTTTTTTAAAAAAAAATATTTTAATAATATATTGTACTAGTAAAAGAGAAAGTAGAACCACGAATTAGAGCTTTAATATAATTATTTGTATTAGATTAATTATGTGATGCAATTGAGGAACATGAATGCACAAACAAAATGGTCATTTTATTGGGGACGTAATTATTCAAGTATTTCATTATCACCACAACTTATAATTTCGCCAATAGAACAAATGAAAGACTTATTTGTTCTAATTATTATGATTGATAAGAATCGATAAGATGCAAAATTACCCATATTTAATTGTACAACGCCATGGTGTCCTTTTTTTTGTTTTTTGAGCTTAGTGTAGGGTTTACCTAGTTTGTTTGTTTTTAATTAAAAAATACCTTTCTTTTGTAGGGTATGGAACTTTATTGCTGGAAGTAAAAGTTGGGCAATGATATCTGATAAGACATGCTCATATTCTCAATCAAAATCATATTCATTTTGATATCTTCACTTTCTTTTTTACAAAAATAACTTTTGCCGATTTCGTTTACTCCGTCCAACAACAAATATCGTGTAATTTAAAAAATAGTGTGTAATCCACTTCTTTTTAAGAGTTGGAAGCATAAAATATTTAGCTATCATTTGACTATCGATTTTAAATTAGATTTTGAAATTTTATTTTCATATTTATTTGGTCATAAATTTTGGGTAACTGCCTTAAAAACAATTTCAAGTTCTGAAAATTGATCCAGACCAGTTTTGAATATTTTACACTCATAAAATTTTAATTTTTTTAAAAGTAAAATACAACCCATTTGCCCATACAACTTATCATTATTAGACAAATATTTTTGACAAACAATTCAAATTCTCTAATACTAAAAAATAATAATTAGTATTTGGGTCAAAATCTATTATTTAGGAATTTTTAAAAATAATCCCATTTTTTTATATTTTATAAAATCACCCATCATATATAGTTTTGGATTGAATTTCAGTCCTAATTCGTCGTACAAAATTTATACAGTTATATGCATACTTTATATATACGGATTTTATCCCAGCTTGATCTCTAAAGTCACTTCCAATTACAAATAGTAATAGTAGTTTTTCATATACAAATCAATGATATTTTTCTTTTGTTTTCTTCCTCTTTTTTCAGATTCAGATTAATTGCGTTCGTTGTCATGAATTTCCATGAAACATGTTCATTATAAAATGATAATACAAATTTATGATTATTTTTAATAGTTTCTAGAACTTATGAGTATAAATCATATTTCTTTAAAAAATCAAATATTTCTCTCAAAATTTATGGCCAAACGCATGACGAAACTTCACTCACATCAACAAAAAATGATTCGCCAAAATATATTTGAGAAACTATATATGATCAAATGCTAGCTAAATTTCAAAATCACAACTCAAATTTTCAAGTTTCAACTTCAAAATTTATGACCAAACAAAAGTTTAATATCATCATGTTGTCCACCTTTTTAAAAATTAAAGGGATAATGCATAAGTACCCCCCTAGACTATGACCGAAATCCCAGAGACACACCTAAACTTAACTAGGGTCCTATTACCCCCCTGAACTCATTTTTTTTATATTTTTGTGCACCTTTTGTGCTGATGTGGCACGTTCAGC
>JAJOOS010022579.1:0-11788 GCA_029582725.1 Solanum chiquidenum | reverse complement strand
CCCAAGGACCATCCTATACCTTGCCGTGATATAGGACCTTACTTAACTTAGTGGATCCACTAGCTTAATCTTACGTGATCATCTAAAAAGAATGACCCATTAAGTCCCATGTTTTGCTACATGGTTCTTGTGGAGAGTTGAGTTAATATGAACTCGTGTCCCCAATTCGGTGCTCAATACTACTCCCAAAATACTTTAGCTCATAAGTGTTTTAAACACATCTTTCTTTAGTTTGAGATAATTGCTCAAAATCTAGCCCGAAGGCTCACTTGGAATCAATGTTCCTTTTTCTTGAAAACTAGCCCAAAGGCTCACATGGAAAACATAGTTCCTTTCTTACTCAAATGTAAAAACATTTATAAACTCGTTTGGGAATACTTAGTTCCCTAATAACTTTTGAGAAATGAACTCAACTCTATACTCTTTACTCAACTTGAAATTCTATACTCTTTACTCAACTTGAAACTCTATGCTTTGCTTGAAACTTGAAACTTGAGCCTTAAAATGAAGTTAAAACGTTCAATAAAGACTCTTGAAAAACTTTAAAGACTTGCTTTGACTCACTTCTTAACTTCTAAGCTTGACTCTAACTTCACTTGACTTTGATCCTAACTTTCCTCGAATTGGATTATGAATTCAAGGGTAATGATCTCATGTTTATGGGTGAGTTCTTGATGTTTAGACGTACCTTGGAGTGTTGAAAACAACTATAAAACATAGGTACATTACCAAGGAACATGCATGAAAAAGTGGGGAATAAATGGGAAGACTTGGCATCTTTGGCGCTCTGAGAGGCGCGGGGCGCCAGCCCTCAAAGTTCAGAAGAGCTGCTGGGGCGCACTGGCAGGCGCGGCGCCCCAAGGGTGAAAGTTCAGAACCCCTTTTCGGGCGCGCTGGCTGGCGCGACGCGCCAGCCTTTTCCCCAGAAAACTCGGCTTTTCTCCCTTGTTTTTCCAACTCTAAACCACCTTAACTTCAAAGGTTCCAGCCCCAAACACTTAGAATCATAAAACCCCTCAACATACAATAGATTCAACTCGAAAACACAACCGGAAACATGTCCCAAATCAACAAGAACTTCAACACAACCACAAGACTTCAACAAACACAACCAAATCTTTTCTCAGAAATTAAAATGAGTTTGGCGTGTGAGGGAATGAACCAACCCAACACTATGATCTCACATACCTTATTAGGGATCACCCCCGACGAAAACCACGACGAACTTTGCTTCTTCTTCTCCTTTTTCCTCTTCTCTCCTTTTCTCTCAAGAACCCTAACTCTCACTTTTAAATGGGAAAACTGATTTAAAATCAGTCTAAACCCTCAATATAACCAAAAGGAATGGTTAGGGAAAAGACCAAAAAATACCCTTACAAAATTTCGAATTGAATTCCCTGAGCCAACAGCCCAACTTCCAAAGAGCAAACTCGACGGCGTTGGAAAGATCATTCCAAGGGCTTTGCAAACATAACTGGAAATACACCTAATTCATCCTGAGCTAGGAGTTATGAGTGTTCAAAGTTGACCAAAAACTCACTTTTTCCCATACTTAACTAAATTTCCAGATTTTTAAATTCTTTCCAAAAATGACTATTTCCAAATTTCAAGCTTCTTCATAGTTATTTCAAATTGCAAGATGTCACAACAAGGGTTTCCCGGGTCATTCTGTCTTCTTTTTTTCATCTATATTAGTATTATTAAAGGTTTAAGAAGAAAGTGTATTGTGTATGTTGTATTTTTTTTCTTTGTTTATTATTTTGTATTTTTTCTATTAGACTTCTTTAATCAATTTAATCGGGAACACACGTCGTGTAACACACGTGTCTAAAAACTAATAATTGTGTAAGCATATGGCATGCTTTTTTTGGAAAACAATTGACTCGCATTAACTCCAATCCACTGCACCAAATTTTACTCCAAAAAGGAATTTTTTTTTTCTCTCTCTTCATTATTATATTATTATTTCTTATTTCATTTATATTTTCTTATTTCAAAAAACAAATTCTTTCTAAAACATTCACCATATATAATTCATATAATTTCCTTTTATAATCATTTAATATAAAAGGGAAAATGCATAAGTACCCCCAGCCTATGTCCAAAATCCCTGAGACACACCTAACCTTTACTCAGGTCCTATTACCCCCCTCCCCAAACTTATTTTATATATAATTTTCTACCCCTTTTCGGCCTAAAAATTTAAATTTCATATCTAAAATTAATATTATAAAAATATTACATAAAAAAAATTAAATATACAATAGATTTAATTAAAACATACAATTTATATAATGTTTAATTAAAAGTTTGTATAATGAAATAATATTAAAATATTCAAAAAATGAATTGGTGTGATGAATAGTGTTACACCAAATTTGGTGTAACACTATTCACACACCAAATTTGGTGTAAAAATTGGTGTGGGTTGGAGCTCAAAACACCAAATTTAGGATTTGGTGTAAAATTTGGTGTTGGATTGGAGATGGTCTAAGTTGGTGTATGCAAAAACCAAAAAATAATATAGTTACACATCTAGGTTAAGATCCATAAAAGTTTAATAATAAAAAGTTCGAACAAATCACGGCTTATGCAATTTATCCAAAATTATATTAAGTTGAGTCCAAGTCGATAAAAGTATTTGTATTAGAACCACATGACTCAAGGCCCGAGGGGTATCTTATATCTTCCCTTTAGTCAACAGAATTCCTTACTTGATGTTTGTTTTCCTAGATCAAAAATAAAGAAGTAATTTTTTTAATTAGGGATTGAAAATGTGACTTGTAACAACATAACTCAATTCTAAGTGACGACTCTGAATAAACAAAATAACCTTTATCAATACCATCACTTTTATTGGGAAATCCTTTTTTTTTTTGAATAAAAGCCGCACCCCCAAACAAAAGAAGGGTGTGACAACTCTATCTTTAAGACTAAGAAAAAGTATAACTACAAGTTTGTTGAGGTCTTGTCCGACTATGATGATTATATTGGTGTTCATGTTCTAAATTTAGGTAAAGAAAAAGGTTTCACTTGTATTTTTCATCAAGTAGAAACAAAACTAGGGAAAGAGATTCATTTGATAAGGATGACATGAATTTAGAGGAGTGATATTCCTAAATGATCCTTTTAACTAGACCTTGCTTTCTTAACTACAATCAAGTTTACAGGATCCTTAAGGAACATCATTCCTCTCAATACCTATAATCTTAAAGGAAAATTTTTATGACAAAATCTAATCTTAGCCTTTGCAGCAATATTTAAAAGACCTCAATAAACTCATACTTGTACTTTTTCTTACTCTCAATATGGAGCTATCACAATCTATTTTCCCATCACAATGCAACTTTTATTTAAGAGAAATAAGAGTTTTTTCAATAGAAGTGATGATATTGAAAAGATATTATTTTATTTATTTAGAATCACCACTTAAAATTGAATAATGGTGTGTCAAGTCACTTTTTTAATCCCTAATCAACAGAATTTTACTCTGTATTTTCGGTCTATAAAAACAAAAGAGCGGAAAAGAAATTTTGTTAACTAAGGAGAAGTTACAAGGCATCTCTCGAGTCATATGGTTCTAGCATGGTCGTTTTTATAGACTTCTACTCAGCTTATTATATTTTTGGACAAAATGCACAAGCCATGATTTGCTTGTAATTTTATTATTGAACTTTATGGGTCTCAACCTAGATGCATAACTACATTTTTTTATTTTGACACATACCGTTTTAGAAGTATAATTGTTTTCTTCTCTTCTGTGTATCACATCAAATAAGCTCTATCTACACATCTTGATTTGAATTGATGAAAAGTAATTATTAGAACAGGTTGACCAAGGTGTGTGACCACATCCTTAAATTTTTTCTAAGTGTCTAAAACTATGTAACCGCATTTCTAATCGAAACAAAAAGAGAAAATACATAAAGTCCCCATTAAATTAGTACCTATTTTTTTTTAAAACACTTAAACTTTGCGGTGGTCCTATGACCCCCTGAATAATTTTAAAATAATACTATTGCTTCATTTTTCGATCTTCCCCACTTTTAACAAAGGAAGTGATGTCACACACCAATTCTTGATTGCCACGTGTTAAAATACCATAAATTTAAAAAATAAAAAGAGAAAAGACTAATTTTTATAAAATAAAAATATAAATCAGAACCCTCCCCTCGCCCCACTTGCTTTTTCCTTTTCCCTAATCCTCTCCAACACAAATAGAAAAAGAAAAGGAAAATTGACAGACGATTAAGCAAGATAGGTGCCATTGTTATGAAATCTAATTTATTATTTCAAGTTCACATCAATTAAAATTGTTCTGGTTGGACTATAGAAGTGGAGGGAAAATGTCATTTTTTGTCGCCGTAAAAAAAAATTCATCGGATAAAATGGTGACTAGCAGTCCTCTTCATTTTTACTTTGACTTTTATTATCTTTTAATCATCTTAATTAAAAAAATTAAACACCAATGACAAAATTCATCATCAACGCAGTCCAAAAAGCATACCTTAGTCGTCGGAAAATGTTTTTTCATCGGAAAAAATGGTGGTCAAGAGTAACCATCTCCCTCTTTATTTTTTCTTGTCATTTTTTATTACCTTCTCATCATTCCTATTAAAAAAAATCAAACACGACAATGAAAATAATTAGCAAATGTCGTCGAAGAAGATTGGAGAAACAAAAAATCGAATAGAAAGGGAATATAAAAATGAAAAAGTATAATAAAAAGAAAAAAAATAAAAAATTCCTCAGTTCGTATCTCTAACTCTACTTGAGAGAGTGAGCAACACTTTCGCTGCGAGATGGCCATAAATGGTATATTTATACCAATATAAAATTGTTTAGGGGGGTCATAGGACCCCCACAAAGTTTAGGTGTCTTCTTAAAAACATGTACTAATTTAATAGGGACTTTATGTATTTTCTCAAACAAAAAATAATTCTATCTAAGTTCGCCTAACATTCGCATCCTAATGTTTGCAAACCAACCCAATTGAGATCCCAAAACTTAGGTTTACAGCCTTGGGGATGCAAGTTCGAGCCTTGTTGTGGGTTGTATTTTCTTTAAAAATAATAATAATTGCAAGTAGCGAATTTAGTGTAAAAGAAATTGTGAATAAGTAGAATAGAACCCCTTTTGTAAGTGAAATCCTAACTTCACCAACCGTAAAAGTCTAAATTTTATATGCAAACTAAATATTAAGTATTGTCTTGCTCTACGTTGGAGTTTATGTTATAGTTTACTGTTCAAAGCATGTGGCACCAAATAATTAACAAAAAATAGAACTTATCGATAAATATAGAATCAAACAATGAGTAACGAGGTAACGAAAAGAAACAAAGTGATACCAAGCAAATGAAAATAAAATTTTGAATGCAGTAATACAAAAATAAAGATTAAGGAAAGAAATATACCTTCAATAAAAGCTTTCAATTAACTTAGTCTCCACCAAAGATTTATAAATCAAGCGTTAGTAAAAAATGCAAAGCTTAAACTAGACTTGAAAAGAAGATCTGAAATTGATGCTTCACGTCAACCAAAATTAGGACAAGAAATACGACTGATACCCCTTGACTTCATTGATCAAAATCAAATGAGTGGGAGAAAATTTTGTCTCTATGGAAGGTATCTCGTTGTCTATATGAGATTAGAGGTGTCGAAAACAGAGGGGATAGAGGTTTGGGTGGCCATCCATGGCAATTCATGTGAGATATCCTTTTCATTTCTACTATATACCCCTCTCTCGTATAGAGTATCTGAAAGTGAAAAAATGCAAACATGCCTTATTTTACATCTCATTTGAATCTAATTCGAGTAGACAATTGACTGAAATCATAACTATTACCGGAAAATATAGGTCTATTAGGTCGAAAAGGATTGGAAAAGAAACTACGGTTTTGGAGATCTAAGTGGCAACTAAGAAAATTGTGCCCCCTTTTTACCCCTCATCGTTATGGCTTTATAGTGCTAGGTTTTGAGGGTAAGGTGTGCCATTTAATTTTTACCAAACCTTCCCCAAAACACCCCTACAAATTTGGAAAACTCTTGGGAAGAAAAAAATGAAATATTCACTCCCCAAATGGAATATGTTTAGGTAGGGATAGGGATGAATTCTGTGTTGTAACATACTATAGAGTCTACTCTTTCTTCTTTTAAAAATAGCCAAAAATAAAATACTAGCTAAAATGTTAAACAAGAAAACTCAAAGAACCTATTTTTTGTTTTTTTTTGTAAATGTCACGACCCAGACCGTCGTGATTGGCACCCACACTAACACTCTTGTGGGAGAACCGATACTACAACCCAACTAAGCAGTTTTAACCAAGATACTACACATTTAAAGATACGGAAGCAGGTTTAAATGCAGAAATTATATAGAGTTCCCATAAACTCCAAAGGTTTAAATGAACTAGCCAAACTAATGCGGAAGAACAACCCCTAGAACCTGAAAGTCATTGTACCAAAACATCTAAAGTGCAACAAGTCTAAGAAAGGGGCACAACCCCAACCCAACATAAGAAGTATCTAAACAATACACCATAAACAAATAGTGTGAGTCTGAAAAGAGTGGACTTAAACAAGAGAGATCTATGGCAGCCTCAAAGAACTGGCTCACCCTTGAATTCGGTCACGCTCAATAGTCACCTAGCTGAGGTCTATCAATAGCCGCCTGAAGATGCCCTGTACTCAACAAAGAACAAGCAAGTGCACTATCAATACACAACCACAGTGTACTCGTAGGATCACGCGGCTATTTCAGTAAGCGAAATATATATAAGTAGTCACAACAAAGTAAAACACGCATATACAGAATATATATATATCAGTTATCATTTCCGGAGCAATGTACAATTCCACATTCTCAATAATAAGTATATATGACAAGTCAATGGTCCTCTTTATGGAACCTAATTCAATGGTCCTCTCATGGAACCCACACCCAAACTGTTAGTGTACCGGTACGTGGTACCCGATCCAAGTTAGTATGTTGGACGTGACACCCGATCCCATAAATATGCCGGAACATGGCACCCAATCCAAGTTAGTGTGTTGGAACGTAACACCCGATCCATTCAACAAGCCACAATCACAATCACAATGTACATTCTCATAATCATACAATCAAGTACTGATTCATGGTATACAATTATTCAATCATACTCATTTACGATTAATGTGATCAATAATGCAACATTCGCATACATACATGCATTAAGATGAAGTAATTACTAATATACATCATACCAACATGAAATCACGACCATCACCTACCTCGAAAAAAGCTTGATTCCCTAAGAAACTTGATTCTTCGCTTTCCAGATTCTTTCCACTTGTTCTTGGTCTACAAACAATCAATATAACGCGAGGATCAATAAACAAGACCTAATTACCCAAATTATAATCAATAATATCAAACCTAGGTCAAACCGTTGATCCCCATACCCAGATTGGGGCTTTTCCCACCATAATTCCCATATCAAAACCATTCCCCATCGATAATTACCCAAGAAACTAAGTTCTACGGATCGAAAATGGATTTGGGGAGTAAAAGCCTTACCTTTGATGCTAGAAGAGGTGGAAAACCTTCAAGAAGTATCCCTGGGTCGTTCCTTAGCTATCAAGATCGTATGTTGCAGAATAATTTTTGGGGTTTATTTCTGACTTAAGTCGCGTTTGTCCCGCTATGATGGCCCACATCCCGCCACAGCAGCCCCGCCCTGGCGGGAATAATCCCGCCCTAGCAGCTTGCACAGAAACATAGAGTTAAATTAAGAGTTTCAAACATAAATTTCCATGAGCTTAAGTTATAAAAATTTGATCTTTAGACATCAGATACTCATCGAGGGATATGTCCAAGCATACAAACCCTCCAACAACACTATCAAAATGCTAGATTTAGTAATTGTAGATTACCTCTTAAGAACAGTAGAATTGGACCCAATGAACCCCACATTCAACCACACATAATCGATACATGATCCGACGAATAGACAAATATTAAGATTGTCAGACAATCATAGATATGCATGGGAGCTCTTCCATAAACTCTCATAAGCAAGGTGGTACATGTAGAATCACTGAAATACTTCAACAACTCCAAGACAACACCACATATGTCATCTAAAATAACCAAATCTTCCCAATAATCCCACTCAACCAAGAGACATTGCAGGATCGGAACCCCTAATCCACCACTAGGGATCCACCCACAAAAGTGAAAACACACATGATCATAGCTAGTGAAAAATACTTACCATCGTGTACAAAATGAAATAGATGGTCTTGTAAGAATTTTACGGAATAACACTAAAGGTTTTCCTTTGAAGAGTCAATACTAGTCATTTCCATTGAGTTGATTCCACATACTATTCACATCATTCCACTGAAGTCCACACTCTCAATATTAACAACCATCATGAACACTCCGACCATTTATCTTACTATAACCCAACACTTTTAAATGAAAACCTTTCTTATGTACTTAACAATCAACAGTAATAAACTTTACGACTCAACCCAGGTGTAAGTCCTTTCAAAGGCTCAATACCTGATACAATTGATCATTTCTCACCTTTCCAACTCATACCTTGACAACATATATCACCACTAATGTAGACTTACAATGAAAAAAAACTGAATTGTAAATTCAACTGTATAACACAATCCCCTTATCTATCAACATTAGTTTGTACCTTGAAGATTTTTATGAATTCCTGGATCTTCGCTTATCATTGATCGTATCTCCATCGATCTTACAATATCTTTTGCTAAAAATTCAATCGTACTCATTACTAAACTCAAAAATAAAAACAAAGCACTTATCATCACACTCAAGCTAATGTCTCTACACTTATTTCTCAAGTATTTTCCAATAGTTTTAACCAATCTAATGGACCCGTGACACTATTACCATAGCCACAACAAAACAAATGAAATCACGCATTTCTGAACCCAATTATCTACCCTTCTGAAGATACCTCTTTAGCCTTTGCAATCAAATAAAATATTCTTGCTCTCGCCTCTCTCTAGAGGTTGTACTACATCCCACTATTTTTTCTTCATTATGACCCTAGCTCTTTCAAATTCTATTCGAGTGGTGTCCCACCATCTCTTAAAAGTTCCCATACAACCACGTTACTCACCAAATATTAGAAAATCTCAACCTTAGATACTCGCAAGTCGTACTTACTATACAAAATTCGCTTAACCACAATCTTATTATACAGTTGCATTCTATCACAAGCTTTTATTACCATTATGCTCGGTCGGCCCGGACTATCACTATGAAGTCAACCTTTTCATCAACACGACGCCTCAAACTCAGGTGTACCCATCAAATTCATAGGACTAATCCAATTGTATATGCATTTTCTTACTAAGATCTTACATTTCCTTCACCCAAGTATACTCAATGGGACTTTCTTTATCCATAAACTTGTCATTCCGATATCAATCCACTCCTTTATGGCTTAAAATAAAATCACGAGTCCTCATATTACCATCATTTTTCTTAACAAATAAGACAAGAGCACTCCACGGGGAAGCACTAGGACAGATGAAACCTTTATCAAGAAGCTCTTGGATTTGAGCCTTAAGCTCTCTCAGTTCTGCCGGAGTCATGCGATAAGGAGGAATGAAGATGGGGCGAGTGTCAATTTCCAAGTCAATGTAGAAATCTATATCTCTATCCGGAGGCATACTAGACAATCAATAGGAAACACTTCTCTAAATTCTGACACTACAAAAATAGACTCAATAAAGGGAGACTCAACCTCAATATCTTGAATATGAGCTAAATAAGCCAAACAACCCTGCCCCACCAGTTTCCTAGCCCGCACGAAAGATATGATCTTAGCTGGCTTAGGCTTATACACCCCTTCTCACTCTAACATTTCCCTATCCGGGATCTCTAGAGTTACCGACTTAGTATTACAATTAACCCCGGTATAATAAGGGTACAACCAAGTCATGCCTAAGATTATGTCAAGTCAATCATATCCAGCATAACCAAATCAACCAAAGTTTAAAAATCCATAAACACACAGGACAAGCATGATACACATGGGTGACTATGATAGACTCTCCAACTGGGGTGGAAACATGGATAGGACATCAAGTACATCACAAACTGCATCAAATCCCAAGGTAAACTGAACTGACACATATAAACAAGTAGAACCTGGATTCAAACAAACAGTAGCCATCCGGTCATAGATAAAAATAGTACATGTGATCACTGCATCTAATGCCTCAACCTCGGTCTTCCCCGAAAAAGCATAAAACTGAACCATGTCATCTCGACATGCAACCTCCTTACCTAGTTGCACTGCTCCTCTACCTGCATTACCATTTCCCCGACCTCCACGGCCTTGCTGATTTCCTTCTCATATGCCCAAGTTCTCCACAATTGTAACACACTTAATAATTTAACTAAGTAAGCATTGTTGCTAGTGTAGTAATTGTATCATGACTCTCTTTGATATACAATCAATCCAGGAAATCATAGTATAGTTTCTAACTTAAATTGGCATAACTTAATTTCATCATTCGCTAAACAACCCATGCATGTTATGACAACAATACTAAATGCATTTTCCAAAGTAATGGTGTTCATTATCTAGTCGTCCCTTACCAAAACTTCTTGAATGTTGTCACCTATAAACTTGAATCTGTAAATTTGACCTTAATCCCTTCACAAGTGACGATAGTAGCTAGCGAGCCCCATAAAACTCTTAACTTCAGTCATAGAACTAGGTCGGACCCAATTCCTGATTGCTTCAATCTTTTGGGAATCTACCATTACCCTTTCCCCTGAAACTACATGCCTAAAAAAGGCAATCGAAGCCAACCAAAATTCACACTTAGAAAATTTCTCATATAACTTTTGTTTCCCAAGACACCCAAAATAATACGAGGATGGTCGGCATGCTCTTCCTCACTTTTTGAATAAACCAAAATGTCATCAATAAATACTATAACAAACGAATCAAGACATTGTTTGAACACACCATTCATCAAACTAACGAAAGTTGCAGGCGCATTTTTCAACCCAAACGACATAACTAGAAACTCATACTGCCCATATCGGGTCCTAAATGTTGTTTTTGGTATATCCTCAGGCCTAATCTTTAACTGATGATAGCCAAACCTTAAATCAATCTTAGAGAAAACTGATGCACCTTGCAACTGGTCAAAGATCATCTATCCGAGGAAGGGGATACTTGTTCCGAATGGTGACCCTATTCAACTGTCGGTAGTCTATACACATCATCTTTTGCTAGTGATGGTGTTACCACTTGTGTTGCTCTAGTTTGGACCATAGAGTGAAGGAGAAAAGATCCCAATTTGTATCACCCAGATACTAATTAGATTCAAGTCACAGCACGAAGAAGTAGAAAGAAGTGAGTTTTTCCTGAAGTCCTATAACCTCTCGAAGAAAAGTATCCGAGAAAGGGGATACTTGTTCCGAATGGTGACCCTATTCAACTGTCGGTAGTCTATACACATCATCTTTTGCTAGTGATGGTGTTACCACTTGTGTTGCTCTAGTTTGGACCATAGAGTGAAGGAGAAAAGATCCCAATTTGTATCACCCAGATACTAATTAGATTCAAGTCACAGCACGAAGAAGTAGAAAGAAGTGAGTTTTTCCTGAAGTCCTATAACCTCTCGAAGAAAAGTATCCGAGAAAGGGGATACTTGTTCCGAATGGTGACCCTATTCAACTGTCGGTAGTCTATACACATCATCTTTTGCTAGTGATGGTGTTACCACTTGTGTTGCTCTA
>JAJOOS010022578.1:0-14115 GCA_029582725.1 Solanum chiquidenum | reverse complement strand
AATGCACATTCTGAGAGAACCATCTTTCTTCTTTACGAACAACACTGGTGCACCCCATGGAGAAATACTAGGTCTGATGAAGCCCTTATCTAGAAGGTCTTTCAACTGCTCTTTCAATTCCTTAAGCTCAGCTGGAGCCATTCTGTAAGGAGGAATAGAGATAGTCTAGGTATCTGGAAGGAGATCAATTCCCAAGTTGATTTCCCTTTCGGGAGGAACTCCGTGAATATCATCTGGAAACACTTGTGGAAACTCATTAACCAGTGGAACTGACTCAAGAGTTCGAGTTTCTGAGCTAGAATCCTTAACCTGAACTAGATAAGGTTGACCTAGATTTTGACAAAGGATTTCCGGTCAAGGTTCCTCCAATGCTCCTCCTAAGTTCAACAAAGATAGGGTGTCTAACCCTAAACCTCAAGGAGGTAATGGTAGTGGATCTTCATTACCCATGTCTACTTGTACTATGTGTGGAAAGAAGCACAATGGTAAGTGCCTAGCCGACACGGATGGTTGTTATGGTTGTGGTAAAAGTGGTCACAAAATGAGGGATCGCCCGATGCTTAAGACTAAAGGAAGAGAGGGCAAGCAAGCTACTACTAGTGGTACGACTTCCATTTATCCTAAGCAAAACTGTTTCTATGCCCTTCAGACTTGAGGTGAACAAGAAGGTTATCCCGATGTGGTTACCGGTATGTTGAAAGTTTTCCAACTTGATGTATATGATTTACTTGATCCCGGTGCTACCTTGTCTTTTGTGATGCCATATGTGGCTATGAGGTTTGATGTTCTTCCGGATGTGTTGTTAGAACCTTTTTTTTTGTCTCTACTCCTGTCGGTGATTCTATTGTGGCTACGAGACTCTATAGAAAGTGTCCAGTTTCCTTGTCCATTGAGTTACTCTTGTTGACTTGGTAGAGCTTGATATGTTAGACTTTGATGTGATTCTTGGTATGGGTTGGCTACACTCATGCTTCTATTGATTATAGAATTCGTATAGTCAAGTTTCATTTCCCAAATGAACCTATAGTGGAATGGGGGAAATTATATGCCTAAGGGTCAGTTTTGTTTCTTATCTTAAAGCTAGAAAAATGATTTCCAAGTGTTGCTTTTACCATCCAGTTAGGGTGAGGGATGTAGATTCTGAAACCTCTGCTCCTGAGTGGGTCCTCGTTGTAAATGAGTTTTCGAAAGTGTTCCCAGATGACTTACCCGTTATTCCTCCCTAGCGGGAAATAGACTTCGGTATTGACCTTCTCCCAGATGCAACCTATCTCTATTCCTCCTTATCATATGGCCCCGGTAGAACATAAGGAGTTGAAAGACCAGTTGAAAGATTTGTTGGATAAGGGTTTGATCCGACTGAGTATCTCCCCATGGGGTGCTCCAGTTTTGTTCGTTAGAAAGTAGGATGATTCTCTTCATATGTGTATCGATTATCGATAGTTGAACAAGGTGAGCATTAAGAATAAGTATCCGCTCCCACGTATAGATGATTTATTTGACCAACTTCAAGGAGCAAGTCATTTCTCGAAGATTAATCTTCGATAAGGCTATCACTAATTGAGGGTAAAAAACAATAATATTCCAAAGATAGCTTTTTGAACTCGATATGGTCATTTTGAGTTTCTAGTAATGTCGTATGGGTTGACTAATGCTCCGGTGGCGTTTATGGACTTGATGAATAAGGTGTTTAGGCAATACCGTGACATGTTTGTGATTGTGTTTATCGATGATAATTTGATCTACTCAAGGAGTGAGAATGAGCATGTTGACCATTTGAGAATCGTATTTCAAGTTCTTAAGGACCATCAACTTGTTGCAAAGTTTAGCAAATGTCAATTTTGGTTAAGTTCTATAGTTTGCCTCGGTCATATTATTTTGAGTAAGGGTATTGAGGTAGATCCCAAGAAGACAAAAGTGGTCAAGATTTGGCCTAGACCTCTAACTCCTTCGGATATTAGAAGTTTCTTGGGTTTGGTCGGTTACTATAAAATGGTTTTTGAAGGTTTTTCTTCAATTGCCTCTCCTTTGATGGCTTTGACTGAAAAGAAGGCTAACTTTGTGTGGTCCAAAGCTGGTAAAAGAGTTTTCAAGAGTTGAAGGATAGACTAACTTCCGCTCCGGTGTTGACTTTACCGGAAGGAACGGATGGTTTTGTGGTGTATTGTGATTCCTCGAGAATTGGACTAGAGTGTGTGCTTATCCAAAATAGGAAAGTTATTTCCTATGCCTCAAGGCAACTTCAAATCCAAGAGAAGAATTATCCTACTCAAAACCTTAAGTTAGCGGCGGTCGTTTTTACCTTAAAGATATTGATACACTATTTGTATGGAGTACATGTAGATGTGTTTACCGATCACAAGAGCTTGCAACATAAGTTTAATCAAATATATATTTGAATCTTTGCCAAAGAAGGTGGCTTCAGTTATTGAAGTATTATGACATGAGTGTCCTTGATCACCCCGGTAAGGCTAATGTGGTAGATGATGCTCTTAGTCGGTTATCTATGGGTAATGTTGCTCATATTGAAGAGGGAAAGAGAGATTTAATTTGAGATGTTCATAGATTGGCTCGTTAGGTGTTCAACTAGTGGACTCCACCAAAGGTGGTGTTATGGTTCATAATGGTTCCGAATTGTCTTTCGTGGCGGATGTGAACGCCAAACAAGGTCTTGATCGAATTTTGGTGGAATTGAAAGAGGCAGTGCTTAAGAATTCTGTAGAGGCTTTCTCCCAAGGGGGAGATGGTGTACTTAGATACCAAGGTCGGTTGCATGTTCCAAATGTGGATGACTTGAGGGAACATATTTTGTCAGAAGCCTATAGTTTGCGGTATTCTATTCACCCGAGAGTGACCAAGATGTACCATGATTTATGGGAGGTCTATTGGTGGAATGACATGAAGAAAGATATTGCGGGATTTATGGCTAAGTGTCAAAATTGGACAGTGGTAAAGGTTGAGCATAAAAAACCGAGAGGTTTGTCCCAAGATTGTAGCATTCCTACTTGGAAGTGGGAAGATTTGAACATGGACTTTATAGTTGGTTTGCCTCGCACCCGGCGACAACATGATTCGATTTGGGTGATAGTAGATCGGATGACGAAATGGGCTCATTTCCTTCATGTTAAATTTTCTTATTCGATGGAGGACTATGCAAAGATGTACTTGAGAGAAATGGTAAAGTTGCATAGAGAGCCTTTGCCCATTATTTCCAATCGTGGTACACAATTCTTCTCAGTTTTGGAAGTCATTCCAAAAGGGTCTTGGCACTAAAGTGAAGCTTTGCACAACTTTTCACCCACAAAATGATGGGAAAGTGGAGAGAATGATCCAAACTTTAGAGGATATGCTGAGAGCATGTGTCATCGATTTCAAGGGAAATTGGGATGATCACTTGCCATTGATAGAGTTTGCTTATAATAATAGCTACCATTCTAGTATTGGTATGGCCCCCTTTGAAGCTCTTTATGATAGGAGGTGTAGGTATCCTATAGGGTGGTTTGAGTTGGGTGAAGTTTCTCTTATAGGTCCCAAATTGGTACAAGAGGTCATGGAGAAGGTTCGCCTTATAAGGGAAAAGTTGAAAACGACTCAAAGTAGAGAAAAGTCATATGCCGATATGAGAGAAGGGATCTAGAGGTTGATGTTAAAGATTGGTTTTACTTGAAATAATCACCCGTGAAGGGTGTAATGAGGTTTGGTAAGAAGGGGAAGCTTAGGCCTCGGTATTTAGGCCCATATCAAATTTTGAAACGTGTTTGTAAGGTTTCTTATGAGTTAGATTTGCCAAATGAGTTGGCATCGGTGCATCCGATTTTCTACGTCTGTATTCTTAAGAAGTGTGTTGGAGATCCGACATCCATAGTTCCCCTAGAAGGGTTGGGAATTGATGAAAGCCTTTCTTATGAGGAAGTTCCGGATGAGATTTTGGACCGGCAAGTTAAGAAATTGAGAAACAAGGAAATAGCTTCCGTGAAGATTTTGTGGAGGAATCAATTAGTTGAGGGTGCTACTTGGGAGGCCGAGGCTGATATGAAGTCCCGATATCCTCATCTTTTTTCTTGTACTCCTATTCTAGTTTGAGGTAATGAGTTTCCTCTTGGTTTGACCTTTGTTTTGGGAGTCATGTGTTTCCATGATTTACTTATGTGATGCATGTTCATGAAAACTTGTGTTTTGAAAGAAAATGAATTTATATGATTGATTTTCCTCATGTTGTTGTGCATTGAGTATGAGTTACCTATAGACTCCATGAGATGAATTGATGAATATGCTTTAGATATGCTTTTTGAGAGTGAATTGCATATAGGCTCCATGAGATTGTGTTGAGCATGCTTTTAGCTTGGAGAAGGTAGTTCCTCCTTGAACATGAAAAATGTTGAAATATCATGCATAATGGGTTGTTAGATGTAGTTCCTACTTTCCTGTGATGCATTGAGTATGTTTAACTTGGAGATGAATTTCCTCATTGGTTTTGTGCATTTTGATGAGTTGCATGCATGATGGGCTACTAATGTTCAGTCTTTACTTCTGAAAGGTGTCTAGAAATGTCATTTAAGGACGAATGTTCCCAAGTGGAGATAATGTAACACCTCAGAATCTAGTAGACTAAACTAGGGCTAAGTGAGAGGGCTAGGGCCAAGGAAGAGGGCAAGAGCCAAGAAGGGGGTTTGGGCAGCATAGCCTTCCCCAAGAACTTCCCACCTTTCCACGCCCACCATGACGATTTATTGTAGGGACCATGAGTCGTGGGAGGTGTCGTGGTGGTGAGGCAATCGCTATGTCAAGCTGCATGTCACGACCCAGGAGTACCCCCTAGATGTAACACGATGTACAAGACTCTGAAGAGCCTCATACAAGCCTCTTAACATATTATAACATATGAAAATAGGAAATGGTGTGGAAATTTAAAACTTTTCTTTACAATTGAAGTCTTTTATAAAAATAAGCGGAAGTTACAACACTATCTCAAACCATCTGTAACATTTGAATAAATCTTTGGGACAGAGCCCATACAAAAGTCTAAAACATAAAAGAAAAAGTTAAACGACATAATGGTCAAGCCCTCTAATGCTATGAGGACTCACCAAACTTCATCTTCTTGATCTACTATGATCCTAGCCACGAGGATGGAAGTTGTTCTCGCCAAACCCTACACTTTGTGAAAAATATAGAAGAAGTATGATGTTAGTACAAAAATGCACTAGGTATGATAGACATGCATAAAAACCTTTGAAAACATGCAAAAAGGGACATTTTAGTTGAATGCATGCACTTTATTAGTTTAAACCATCATATTAAAGATAATGTGAAAACACAAGTCATAAGCATAAGAGACACCATGATAAGACAAACTATAACATGGTATATAACTATCACAACTAGTGAGTATAAGAAATACCATTAGGAACATATACATAGTCAATACAATCTAGTTCTAGCATGACATGAGAGAAACACTTCATGAGCCACCTCAAGGAAAGCTTGTGCAATGGATGGGTAAGATCCCATAATCCCACCCATACTAAGCAAGTCACTTTACATCCTCATTCATGTTTACCATCTTTTGATCTCATCCTTAACCTATTTCTCATAGACAAGGAAACATTCACTTTTAGTCAACCACATCAAGGAAAGAAACTCATTGCAACAATCCAAGTTAGCATACAACATTATAAGTAGCCTCAATATCAAATACAATTGCAATTTAGTCACAACCACATTCATTACTGATTCATCATGACAAAAGAGGAACCTACCATAACTACTCTCAAAGCCTACTTCTGCAATGCATGATGAAGTCCCATACCCCCACCCACACTATGTAGTACTTATTGAATAGCCATAGTTCATCCTAGAATTGACCTTGTGGGAATAAGCTTTAACCGACATAGACCATGTGAGCTTGCATGGAATCTGGTGCCATGACCCACACCGAAAAAAGATGTCCTACTTGCCTAATGTAGAACTAAAATGTATTAGCTTTTAGGTGGATTAAATAGCTAAATAACCTACGGGGGCACGTATTTTATGGGATAAGAAGATTGATACTAGAAACCCACACTTTCTGACGGAGGAGCTTCCATCTCAAGAGGTACTTTGTTGAAACTCACCCTTTCTGATGGGGGAGCTTCGATCTCATATTCAATATCCACTCGGTGCTAAGCATAATTCCCATGAAGTATTTACTGAATCCTAACTTGTTTCATTAGGATATCTCATTAGATCGTGCGTGAGAATAACTTACACAGTCCATGTCTTCATGTTATATTCAATTAGGTGAGAACTGACTTTCAACCTAGAATCTTCAATATGTGAGAAAAACTTTCACATTATGCCCATTATGTGTTTATGAGAATGAACTTTCAATCAACACAAGAACATAGCTAATATTCATGGAATAATCATGCATAAGCGTGTATGTGAGAATGACCTTGTAACACCCCATAAATTTAATGACCTAAGCTAGAGCCTAAAATGTAGTCTAGTAGCCTAAATGGGGTTAAACGTAAAGATTAAATTCCTAAGACAACCTCTCTAACTTAGTACAAAGGTTCTAGTGCCTAAACGTCAAGGCATGGCCCGTCAAGGACCCCCCAAGGGTCCTTGAGGAGGGCCAAGGGACTTACCAAAAAGCTGTCAAAAACATCATGACCCACGAAATGGCCCCCACACCCCGTGGGTGGACTCACGCACCGTAAGTGGGGGTTATGAGTCAAGGATAGACCTCCCCCAATTTCCCTAAAGTCTGTCAAATCTACGTACGTGCAGTACGATCCGTGTACCCACTCACACCCCGTGGGTGGGGTCCTGTGAGTGAGGTCTGGACCATGGCCAAAATGACAAGCCTCAAACCCAACCCAAGAGTGACCAGTACGGTCCGTGGGTCCATCCACATCCTGTGGGTTGGGTTCGTGGATGGGGTCTATGACACTGTCTTAAATTCGGCCAAGGGTGAATTAATTTAGGTAAGTTCTATTTTAATTAGTAAAGGGTGGGGACGGTTTATCTTAATTGCATATATAAGTAGTTATTAAATATTAACCACCTCTTTAACACCTCATAACTCACAAGACTCAAACTAAAAACCAACTCTCCTCTCCAAAAATTCTCTCTCTAAGACTCCATTGAAGAGCAAGAACAAGGTCAAGCTAGGGGTTCAAGAAATAGACTTTCTTCTCCAATTTCTTGTTGAAATCAACCTAAGGTATGGATGCATTTATTATTTGGGAAGAAATCACCCAAAGAGCCCCTTCAAACTTGGTTTTAAGACTTCCAATTCCCCAAAAAACACAGGGTTTCAATCTATGTCATGGGTCTTCTTCCAAAACGTTTTCACTTGTTTAATTATGGTTTATTATGATGATTTACGATTTGATTAATCTATTATTATTGAGTTATGATGAAAATCTCCCTTGGACCCATGAATCCCCCATCTTTCTAAATTGTGGACTACGGTGTGGGTTGAATGATTAAGGAAGTATGTCAATTGATTATGTTTATGTTAATTGAGTTATTCAATCATTATATTTCCCCTATCTAATGTAGAAATTATAGATGTTTGGGTTGAGTTTGATTCCTAGCCTTGAAGGGCAAATTACTAGGGTTTGTACATGTTGATGAAAATTATGTATGAGCTTATGATTCACTTAGATAGTGAAGATCCTATGACTATTGTGTAATTGTGGTATTGTTGCAAGATCATTATCCCCTTACCCTTACACATGAATATGCATGAATTGTCTAGGACTATGATAATGTTGTTGTGTTGATTGAAAGGCTATTCTCATGAAACACTATGAACATGATGTGAAAGGTTTACTCACATAGTGATGATTCTAAGGTTGAAAGTCCATTGTCACCTAATTGAATCCATGAGCTATTTTATGAGTTGTGTTGAATGAAGGGTAAGATAATCCTTCACATATGTAAATACAATTCAAGAATAAATATGTAAAGTTTGGGAAAGTATGCTTAGCACCGAGTGGATATTGAATGTGAGGTAAATTCCCTCCCATCAATACAATAGGCCAGTTCATCTAAAGTAACCTCATGAGATGGAAGCTCCCCCGTCAATGCATTAGGTTTGGGGTTTCTAGAAGTATTCTCCCTATCCCATAACTATGTGCCCACATAGGTATTTAGCTAGTGGATCCACCTAAATGCTAAACATGTTAGTTCTATCTTAGGCAAGTAGGTCATCTCTTTTCGGTGTGGGACATGACATCAGATTCCATGTAGCTCAACATGGTCTATGTCGATTAAGGTTATTTCCCCACATGACAAGAATATGAATATGAACATGAACTATACTTATGACTTCTTAATGAGCTTTACTTGGTGTGAGTGGGGGTGTGGGACTTTACTTGTACATTGTACAAGTAGACTTATAAAGGGGTTATGGTGTGGGTTCCTTATGCTATGAAGATATATGAAACTATGTATGCAAGATATGAATTGTTACTAAGAGTGACTTTACTTATGATAAGATATGAACATGAATGAGTACTCCTTGTCTATCAGTGTTGGCTATGGATGAGGTCAAGTTAAGCTATGCAAGATTATGGTAACCTAGGGTTGCTTATGGTATGGTTTCACTATGTAATTACTTTAAATGTGCATGATGGCTTTTAAACTTGATAAAGGCATGATTTCAATAAATGTTCTTTTTATACATGTTTTAAGGATTTTCTATACTTCTCTTTTCGAGTGAAGCTTGGGTTGACTATTCTCCAAGCTTGGTGAGTCCTCATGGTTCGAGGACAAGGTTTATTCATTTATAGTCTCCTTTTTTACTTTCCATATTTCTTTAAGACTATGATGTAGAGGTCTATGTCCCTAAGATTGTATTCGATTGTATTAGATGGTTTCTTTGAGACAAGGTCTAGACTCTTATATTCCTTTTATGAAAATGACTTCTATTGTAAAAAAATTAAATTTCCGCATCATTTCTATGTACTTATGTTCATGATTATGCTAAGGGCTTTTATGATATCCTTTCAGGGTCAAGTACACTGTGTTATGTCTAGGGGGTACCCCTGGGTTGTGATAAACTTGGTATCAGAGCCTGGTTTTAGGATGATTTTTAGGTTGATGTATCATAAACCACGTCTAGAAGATTCTTGTTCATAAGTGTGAAGCGCGCCACACTTATGAATGAGAGGGTATAAGATGTTTAGGAACTTTCACTTCTTTCATTACTCTTTAGTCATGCCTTAGAGGTTTAACTCTATGAAGTCATGTTCCTAACCCTTCTCTTATGTCTATAGGATATGAATACAAGAAGGTGACCGCAATAAGGATGGAAGAGGAGATTGTGAATCAGGGAGTTCCTCCCCAAGGTCCTCAAGGTCCTTAAGATCCTCAAGATCCTCAAGTCCCTAATAATGAGGGGGCTATGGCAAATGTGGAAATAAGGTCGAATCTCCAAACATTGACTCATGCTTCAATGACTCAAGTCAATAGGGATGCTAGAGTTCATGTGAACCCTAATGAGAGCACCATGTCTTCAAGGTTGAGAGATTTCACAAGGATGAACCCTCCTAAGTTCTTTGGTTCTAAAGTGGGTAAAGACCCTCAAGAGTTCGTGGAAGAGGTCTATAATTCATGCTATGGGGGTGACTTCTAGAGATAAAGAGGAGCTAGATGCTTATTAATTGAATGGAGTGGCTCAAATATGGTATACACAATGGAAGAGAAATTGGCCAGAGAGAGCGGGTCTCATAGGTTGGGAAGTGTTCAAGAAAGCATGCCTTGATAGGTTCTTTCCCCGTGAGAAGAGGGAAGCCAAGGTGGAGGAATTTATCAACCTTCATCAAGGAGGTATGGGTGTTGAAGAATATTCTCTAAAGTTTACCGAGTTTTCCAAGTATGCTCCCTCCTTGGTGGCGGAGCCCAGAGATGAGATCAGTAGATTTGTAATGGGTGTGTCTATCTTGGTGTGAAAAGAATGGCGTTCGGATATGCTTCATGATAACATGGATATATTCCATCATATGGTGTATGCTAAACAAATTGAGGAAGAGAAACTCCAAGAAAAGAATAGGGAAGTTAAGATGCCTAGGACTGGTGATGGGAATTCTTCCAAGAGTAATTTCGAGGTTCAAGGTAAACCAAGGTTCAAGAGAAGGTTCTCCAATCAAGGCTCCTCTAGTGCTCCAAAGGTCAACAAAGATAGGGTGTCTAACCCTAAGCCTCAAGGAGGCAATGGTGGTAGATCTTCTATGGTGAGGCCTACATGTGCTACTTGCGGTAAGAAAGATGATGGTAAATGTCTTACCGGCATTAGTGTTTGCTAAGGTTGTGGTAAGAGTGGGCATCAATTGAAGAATTGCCCAACACTTACGGCTAAGGGGAGATAAGATAATCAAACTCCTCCTAGCGGTTCCAATTTCTATGCTCCCAAGAAGAATCGCTTCTATGCTCTTCAATCTCGAGGTGACCAAGAGATTTTCCCGGATGTTGTAACGGGTATGTTGCAAGTCTTTTCCATTGATGTTTATGCATTATTAGACCCCGGTGCCACTTTGTCTTTTGTTACACCTTTTGTGGCTATGAAATTTGAAATACTCCCCGAAGCGTTATTAGAACCTTTTTCGGTGTCTACCCTGGTGGGTGACTCGATAGTGGCAAAAAAGAGTTTATAGGAGTTGTCATATTTCTTTGTCTCATAGTCACATTGGTTGACTTGATAGAGTTAGACATGTTAGACTTTAATGTCATTTTGGGTATAGATTGGTTGCATGCATGTTATGCCTGTATTGGTTGTAGGACTCGGGTAGTAAATTTTCAATTTCCAAATGAGTCCACTTTAGAATGAAAGGGGGGGGGGGGTTCTATCCCTAGAGTTTGATTTGTTTCATGTCTAAAAGCTAGAAAAATGATCTCCAAGGTGTGCATTTACCACATTGTTAAGGTTATGGATGTTGAGTCTGAGACTCCTTCTTTAGAGTCGGTCCCTGTGGTGAGTGAGTTTCCGAAAGTCTTTTCCCGATGACTTTCCTGGCATTCCTCACGAACAGGAAATACACTTTGGCATTGATCTCTTGTCGGATACTCAACCTATATCCATTCCTCCCAATAGAATGGCTCCGACCGAGTTGAAAGAGTTGAAGGAACAACTCAAGTATTTGTTAGACAATGGTTTTATTCAACCAAGCATATCTCCTTGGGGTGCTCCGATATTGTTTATAAATAAGAATGATGGGTCCCTTAGGATGTGTATAGACTACCGCCAATTGGACAAGGTGACTATAAAGAATAAGTATCCCTTTCCTAGAATTGACGATTCGTTTGATCAACTCCACGGGGCTAACTATTTCTCCAAAATAGATCTTCGTTCGGATTACCATCAACTAAGGGTAAGAGGGGTTGACATTCCCAAGATAGCCTTTAGGACATGGTACGGTCACTACAAATTTGGGGTTATGTCTTTTGCGTTACCTAATTCCCCAGCGACATTCATGGACCTAAAGAATAGGGTGTTTAGGCAATATCTGGATTCATTCGTGATCATTTTATTCATGATATTTTGATCTATTCAAGGAGTGAAGGTGAACAAATGGATCATTTGAGGATCGTAGTGCAAGTCCTTAAAGACAACTAATTATATGCTAAGTATAGTAAATGTTAGTTTTGGCTAAGGTCGGTTGCCTTCCGTGGTCATATTGTGTCGAGCATGGGAATTGAGGTACATCCTAAGAAGACGGATGCAGTCAAGAGTTGGCCTAGACCTCTAACTCCTACCGATATTAGAATCTTTTTTGGTTTGGCCGGTTATTATAGGAGGTTTGTTGAGGGTTTTTTCTCCATTGCTTCTCCGTTGATGGCTTTGACTCAAAAGAAAGCTAAGTTTGTGTGGTCGGAGGCTTGTGAGAAAAGCTTCCAAAAATTGAAAGATAAACTTACTTCCGCTCCGGTGTTGACCTTACCGGAGGGTAACGATGGGTTTGTGGTATATTGTGATGCTTCTCGAGTGGTTTTGGGATGTGTCCTTATGCAACATGGTAAAGTGATTGCCTATGCTTCAAGGCAACTCAAGATTCATGAAAAGAATTATCCGACTCAAGATCTCAAATTAGGGCCGGTGGTGTTTGCCTTGATGATATGGAGGCACTTCTTATATGGGGTCCATGTAGATGTTTTCACCGACCACAAGAGTCTGCAATATGTGTTTAGCCAAAAAAAGTTGAATCTCTGACAAAAAGGGTGGTTAGAACTTTTGAAGGATTATGACATGAGTGTCCTTTACCACCCC
This sequence comes from Solanum chiquidenum, assembly GCA_029582725.1. Lineage (NCBI taxonomy): Eukaryota > Viridiplantae > Streptophyta > Magnoliopsida > Solanales > Solanaceae > Solanum > Solanum chiquidenum. The sequence goes on along the minus strand of JAJOOS010022578.1, from coordinate 1,859 downwards.
GAAAAAGCTAATGTAGTTGCGGATGCCCTAGGTAGATTGTCCAAGGGTAGTGTGGCTCATGTAGAAGATGAGAAGAAGGAATTGGGTCGTGATGTGCATAGGTTGGCTCGGTTAGCTATCTATCTAGTGGATTCCACCAAGGGTGGAGTTATGGTCCATCATAGTTCTGAATCGTCCTTTGTGGGTAATGTGAAGTCTAAACAAGGCCTTGATCCCATATTAATGGAGTTGAAAGAATCGGTACTCAACAAGTTCGTTGAGGCTTTCTTCCATGGGGGAGATGGGGTGCTTAGGTACCAAAGTAGATTATTTGTTTCGGATGTTGATGGCTTAAGAGTGCAAATTTTAAAAGAGGCTCATGGTTCGCAGTATTCTATTCATCTGGGAGCCACCAAGATGTACCGTGATCTACGGGAAGTCTATTTGTGGATTGGTATGAAGAAGGATATAACGGGTTTTGTGGACAAATGTCCAAATTGTCAACAAGTTAAAGTCGAACACCTAAAACCAGGAGGTTCGTCCCAATAGATGGATATTACCACTTGGAAGTGGAGGATGTGAATATGGACTTTATTGATGGGTTTGCCTCGTACTCGAAGGCAACATGATTCTATTTCGGTCATTTTGGATAGGATGACAAAATCAGCCAACTTTATTCCCGTCAAGGTCTCTTATTCAACGGAAGACTATGCCAAATTATACATCAAGGAACTAGTGAAGTTGCATGGAATTCCTTTGTCTATTATTTCGGATCGGGGTACTCAATTTACTTCACACTTTCTGAAGGCTTTCCAAAAAGGGCTTAGTACCAATGTTAAGCTTAGTACCGCTTTCCACCCTCAAACGGATGGTCAAGCGGAACGCATCATTCAAACCTTAGAGGACATGTTAAGGGCATATGTGATAGATTTCAAGGGTAATTATGATGACCATCTACCGTTGATAGAGTTCGCCTACAATAATAGTTACCACTCAAGTATTTGTAACGACCCGAGAGCACCCCGTAGTCGTTACCAGCGTATTCGACCTCTCGGAGGTCTTATACAAGCCCTTAGCATTCGTCATTGCATTATCATAGAAAAATAGCGGAAAATTTAAAACTTTTCATAATATAACACAAGACTTAGAAAGTCACTTCATTTAAACCTTTATACAAAATCGGATTACTACGTCTCAAAGTAGCCATCTTAAAACACGACTACAACACAAGAGGGACACATCCTTTACAATAAAAAAGGAACTACTATTTAGTACAATGAACTTAAAGAAACTCTTAAACATCTGTCCTTGAATCTTTAAGGACACACTCGAACTTGGGAATAGTAAGCCAAGCTCATCACTTCTAGGAAAGGTCCTTTAGCCACCACCACCTACGCTTGGTGTAAAAAGATGAAGAAGAATGGTGTTAGTACAAGAATGCACTAAGTATGATAACCATGCAAAAACATGCTTTTAAAAGTACATTTAGTTAGAAACCATGCATCATGCCTTTTTAGAGAAACTTCATGAATCTTTAACACAATAGGCACAATATAAACCACATACACATGGAAACCATTCATAATAGCACATAGAGCCACTTATAACATTTTAGGCACATTCAATGCATACTATACATTACCTTCCTCTTTATCTTAACTCCTTTCCTCAAGCAACCCTTAGGGAATACTTGGTGCAATGTATCACCTTAAGGCTACCAAAGGTGAACTTACATATAGACTTCATCAATACAACCACATATATGCATAGAGTCATAAGCACACCATAAGACATAGTCTTCACATAGGAACCATCACCTAAGACAAACCCCAAGTCACACTAGTGCAATGTGCAAGTAGCATTCCATAATACTACTCACA
>JAJOOS010022577.1:0-15804 GCA_029582725.1 Solanum chiquidenum | reverse complement strand
ATGGGTATTCCCCATCATTTCAAATTTATTTATGATTATAGCTTCCGCACAATTTCTATTATTCAGTTTATCTTTAGTATGCTCATGATCATGCCAGCAGGGTTAGCTTGGGATCACTTGTGGTCCTAGGTCCCGTGTCCACATCTCAGGGTAGTCTCGAGGCGTGATAAACTTGGTATCAGAGCACTAGGTTTAAGAGTCCTAGGATGTCTGAAAAGCCGCACTAAGTAGAGTCATTTTCATGGGTGTGAAGTGCACCATATCTAATGAGAAGGAGGCTATGAAGTGTTTTACGAAAACTTCACCTTCTTGATATTCTTATCGTGCGTAAGGTATGATCTAATTCTATTCTAACTCAACGTTCTACGTTTCAGCGATCATGACTCCCCGTAGAGCTAACGCCAGGAATGCGAATGCCAGGAATGCGAATGCCAAGAATGTTAACGCAACTCCTCCCATCCCAGATCAGGAAGTTTCAAATGCTGAATTTCGGAACCCTATACAACTGTTGGCTCATAGTGTGACCAACCAGAACAATCAGTAGGTTGAAGGATATAAGCTTAGGGAAATGGCTAAGTTAAACAAGAAAGCTAGAACAAGGAACTATGAGTACTCTTAGCAGAAATTGGGTGGTGGAAATCACTCAAAGTTATTACAAGATCAGAATAGTAGGGCACCAGGCTCTAAGTCTCAGGGAAGTGTTTCAGGAAATAGGACCTACCCAATTTGTCCAAAGTGTAGTAAGAACCATCCAGGCGAGTGTCTTACAGGTACGGAAGGATGCTTTGGGTGTGGTCAGTCTGGTCATAGGGTGAAGAATTGCCCATCTGCCAGGAAGGGGCAAAAAGGTAACCATACTGGGGATCAGTCTACAGCTCCAACAGTATCGGCTGGTCGCCCAACTCAGCAGGGTGTGTCATCTTGTACAGGTGGCAGTCAGTGCCAAGACCGACTTTATGCTCTACAGGCTCACCAGGACTAGGAAGATTCTCCTGATGTGATCACTAGTACGTTTTGAGTCCTTCAACAGATGTTTTGTATTGTTAGATCCAAGGGCTACTCTTACCTTTGTAACTCTCTTTATAACAGTAATCTTAGGAGTTAGTCTAGAAATTTCTTCAGAACCCTTCTCAGTCTCTACCCTAGTTGGTGACCTAGTTATAGCAAGACGGGTATACATAAACCTCCCTATCTCAGTCTCTCAGAAAGTCACCTCAGTAGATCTTGTAGAGTTAGAAATGGTGGATTTTGATATAATTCTAGGCATGGATTGGTTTCAGTTCTGTCATGCCTCAGTTGATTGTAGAATTCGGGTTGTTCAGTTCCAATTTATAAACGAGCCAGTCTTAGAATAGAAGGGTAGTAGTTCAGTGCCTGTATGTCAATTATCTCTTACCTTAAGGACAAAAAGAGGTGAATCTAGAGGGTGGTGTAGCACATATTGAGGAAAAAGGGAAGGAAGTAGAAAAAGATGTTCATCGGCTTGCTCTTTTAGGAATTAGTCTTACTAACACATCATATGGTGGTGTGATAGTCCAGAATAGATCAGAACCTTCATTGGTAGCGGAGGTTAAGGGAAACAGGACAATAATCCTATATTATTTCAGTTAGAAGGTGCAGTTCAACAACAGAAAGTAGAGGTTTTCTCCCAAGGGGGAGATGGTCGCTTATGTGTTCCTTAGGTGGATGAGTAGGTGAAGCAGCCTTGATAGAGCCAGATTCATTTCATGAAGCTATGGAGAAAGTGCCACTCATTAGGGATAGACTTAAGACAACCCAGAGTCGCGACAAATATTATGCAGATGTAAGGAGAAGGGAACTAGTGTTCCAAGTTGATGATTGGGTTTTTCTAAACGTGTCGCCAATGAAAGGGGTGATGAGATTTGGCAAGTAAGGGAAGCTCAGTCCTAGATATGTAGGCCCTTACAAGATCTTGAAAAGGATTCGTAGAGTGGCGTATGAGTTAGAGTTGCCAACTGAACTAGCAGCAGTGCATCCAGTTTTTTTCATATCTCTCTATTGAAGAAGTGTGTGGGTGATCCAGCATCTACCATAGAGGGAGCTACTTGGGAAGCATAAGCACCCATGAAGTCCAAGTATCCTCACCTCTTTTCTTCCGATTCCACTCCAGCTTGAGGTAATAGTTCCTCATTAGTTTTTCAGTCATTCATGCGTAGACTCAGTCTTAGTATCATGTTCCTTCAGTTTGTACTTGAATTTTCAGCTTATTTTCAAGTTCTTGGAACTTAGTTCAGTCAGAAATCAGTTTCCAATGTTTAGTGGTAGGGTTTGTAGCTCTCTCCCTCCATATCAGCTAGTTTAGTCTTCATTCGAGGACGAATGTTCCCAAGGGGGAGATAAAGTAACACCCCAGATTCGAGAAAGGAAAAAAATTCTAGATTTTCAGAAACTACATGTGCCACTGACGGAAGCCACCTATGGACTGTCAGTCGACTGACGGTCCGTCAGTCAGCTCCATCGATGGGCCAGCCAACACTACAACATTTTATGTCTACAACCACCCTAAAAAAGTGTGGCCTAAACTATGAAAAAGTGTGGCCTTTGATAAAAGGCCACACTTTTTTACTTTAAGCCACGCTTTTCCAGGGGTGGCCGAATGGAGCGTAACCTTAGAGTTTAGGCGACACTTTTCAAGTGTTGCCTTATCAGCTACGCTTAAAAGCGTAGCCTAAAGGCAAAATGGCCACGCTTTGCAGCTACACTTAAAAGTGTTGCCTTATCAGCTACACTTTCCAGCGTTGCCTGAAAGACAAAAAGGCCACGCTTTGCAGCTATGCTTAAAAGTGTTGCCTTATCAGCTACACTTTCAAGCGTAGCCTAAAAGGCAAAAAGGCCACACTTTGCAGCTACGATTAAAAGTGATACCTTATCAGCTACGCTTTCAAGTGTGGCCTTTGTTTTCATAATGCCCACGATTAATAAGTGTTGCCTTTTCTATCTTATGTATAACAACACTTTGAAGTGTAGTCCTTGCCCATGTGCATACCACAATTTACAGTCCTATGGCTACACTTTTAAGTGTGGTAATATTATTTTGGCTATTAAAAATTTATAATCCACAATTTCTAATTAAAAAACACCAATATTGTTTTGCAATAAATAATCTCAAGCATTAAATTAGCTTATAAGTAATTCAAATTTATATTCACCATAAACTTCAAAAGATAGTATGTCTTGTGTACATACACATACTTATAAAGCAATATTCTAAATATGTGTACACAATAGTTCAAAAAGTACTCTCACAATAGTTCAATATATTCTAGCAATGAATATATTTCACAAAATCAAATATAATGTATTCAAACTTTTACAATAGTTCAAAAACTCTTCATCATCCACTTCAATGGGATCAAATTTACTTGCGGCGACCCTTCAAATTTGATCACCTCCATTTCCCTACATAAATCAGATTGCAACAGTTATAGCAGAGGCAAGAAGTTCCAGATTGCAGTAGCTATAGAACAACAAATCAGATTGCAGATTGAAACAGTTATAGATAATAACAAATTTGCAGATTCCAGATTCCAGATTGCAGCATGCAGATTTCAGATTGCAGCATGTAATTCCAGATTGCAAATTGCAGATTCCAGATTGCAGCATGCAGTTCCAGATTGCAAATTACAGTTTCTAGATTACAGCATGCAGTTCCAGATTGCAAATTATAGATTCAAAATTGCAGCATGCAGTTCCTGAAAGATACTTCTATGCAAGTTGAACATTCATTTACATATTGTATATACATAACAATAAATGAGACCAAAGCATATAATCACATGCCATTGAATTAGCTCAGGTCAATACTTTAACAAAGATGTATTCATAAACAAACAAATATCATAACTGAGATTCTCTTTACATGAAGAAAACTGGACATTTGCAGACAACCAGGCAAATAAAAATGATCAGGAAAATCTTATTCAATCACACAGCATTTACACTACAATTACCAAAACAGAGAAGAGGAAAAACAACACTATAAATCACTGTTTTTCTTTTCCACATTTGCACTCCCATTTTACCAGCTCTATGTGTTCTGAATTGGGCATAATCAATTGATCACATTCAAAGCTCAAATCAATTCGAAATAAAACAATTTGTGTTCCAAAAAAAGAGCTCATTGAATTGCTTGTTCTTAGCTGGGACAATCTTTCAAGGACATGCAACTGCTGAGGCACCCATATAGAATTTCTCCCAAGTCCTAAGATAGATATTGACCAAGACAAAACTCTAAGCCAAGTAGAATTTCTCTTATAATTTTCTTTGAATATAGAGTACTGATGTATATGTTAGAATGTCTAGTCTTATGATATTTTTGTTGATACCAGATTGTGCAGACTTTCTAGTATACTACAAATTATTTTCGATCTTAAATCATTTAGTTTTTCCAGGGCAAGACCAACAATATCAGCCTTAGGAACAGTCAGGTAACACACTTAACTCTACTATTTCTACTCATAATAAGTATAATAATCTTATTGTGCAGGAACAAACCAACAGACAAGAAGAACAAGAAAACCATCTTCACAATTTGATACATCAACAAACAAAACAAAGGATGATTTGAATGAAGAACTAGACAAAGTTGAGAAAAATACAGTTGAGAGGTTCAAAAGAGAGAGTGAGAAAAGCCTCAAGGAACCAACAACACCACAACCCATGGCAAGTGGTAACCTTCAAAGGTTTCTCAATATAAATTCTAGATCAGTCATGCCAAAACTAGAGCTACTTTGAATGATTCAAACATGAAGTTAGAAAGATTGTAATTAACTGCATCAATAAGCCAACTACCACAAAGAAGACATTCAGAAAAATTGAGAGGACTAATTAGCCAACTATCACAAATTTACAATCACATATGATACAGTTCTTTAGGATACTAATTTTCTAAGTTATTGTTCTAAACAAAGAATATTTGAAAAAATACGAAATACCTTTTGAAGAATCGGATCATGAGTTGACCCGGAAGAATGTGGAAGATTTTGGCCTTTTACAGCTTGTGCACTACTCGCATCAATAGGTGAAGCAATATTAGATCCAACACACCCTTGCATATCTCGAACATTCAATCCAGGGTTCTTTTGAAGTAATTGACTAAAGAAATGTCGCATTTCTTCTGTCATTTCATTCATTTCTTCTTTTACATAAGTGATTTCACTGGCATGTTTCTGTTTTAGCTCGTTAGTTTCCTCATCTTTCTTCAAAGAACTTGTTGTCATTGATCTACCATAGCACCTTAGTCGTCCAGGTTGCTCCTTTCCAAACACTGCCGTAAAAGCATCATCTGTTGTTTCCCCCGAATTTTGGTGATTCTGAAGTTCAGCCTATTGAATAAAATTGATATCCATAGTAAATGTAAGTACTTCTTTCTTTCCAGCTTAAATAACTTTATGATTAATTAAGTTAACTTTAATTGACATCCCTTCCAAGCAAACTGTCCAGCGACTCAAGCATATTAAAATAAAATTATCACCATCCCAACAATATATAACTTTTAAACCTGAATTAAATTCATCACTAATCCACTTTAAAAAACTTACTATTGCAACTTGAGTATCGACCTGAATTTCCTTTCCCGTCTTTGTACGAGTTGCAATAAACATTTCACACTTTGATGGTTCCTCATTGTTTTCTTTGGTTGCACGCTACAAATTATATCAAAAGAAACTAAAAAACGTATGGACGAAGATGATACAGTGGACAGTGGTTAGAAAAAAATAGTACAGAAAGATATAATTCGATTTTTTTACGAAATGTCTGCTAAGTATTACCAATGCCACACTACTCTTGTAAAACTAATAGGTCCCATTCGATGCCTCCACTTTTTCTTTTTCCTGTTTTGAGACTTCATCTCACACGTGGCCTATAATTAAATAAAAAGAGATGTTCGAATTAATAAATAAAACAAAAAAAGAATAGCTATGATGCAAAATAAGTTGAGGAGTAGAAAAGCACTACTTTAATTCCCACATGGCCTTCAATGTTACTATTTTATCAAAACATCTCTCTTTAATTTTTTGCTTGTGTCGCCTCCAAGCATCACGAAGACCAGTCATCACCCACTTCTTTCCTTCTACTGGAATTAGGAATTTGGACTATGCAAAATAAAATATATTTAGCTTCTGCCAGTAAAAACAAACAATAAAATATGCAATCTCAAAATTGATTGTTCTTACATTAATATATACCCACATGTGCTTTTTAGTATCTTTTGGCACCGCATGCCAACTACTATACATCAAGTTAATGAATCTAGGATTCCTTTAAATTGTCCCTATAAAGTTGGTTAATTCCGACACTATCTTACCAGTTGGTCCCACTGCTTGTCCTTTATCAAATGTCACCTCCTTTCTTTCTTCCAAATTTCTTGCATGAATATTCTTACATGTTGTTTTTTCTCAGACTTTTTTCAGCTCCAATATTCCTAGATTTATGTAACAGTAAGGAAATAAGAAATTTGTTTTATATAAGTAATAAATCTTAAAACGCTTAAGACATACCTTATGTACTACAATCAATGCCAATTTCCTCGTCTATAGCACACTCATCCCCACCGATTTCTTCTTGATCCACAAGATCATCAGCTACTATGTGGTTATCAGTTTTTGGTTCAACACCTATGTGTATCACTTGTTTTTTTTTAAACTGATCAAGATTAGTAGCTGGTATGACCGACTTCCTCTTTACCTGCTTGTAGTTTGGTAGATCATTAATAACATGTTCTTTCTGTAGTTGTTGTTCTTCCAGAAACTGATCAAGACTTGTGGCCGGTAGGACCGACTTCCTCTTCACCTGTTTGAAGTTTAGTAGATCTTGAATATCATGTTGTTCCTCTGCATTACCAAGTGTTTACCCAGTCACATGTACTGAAGCAGTAACACCTTTCTTGGAAGACGTTTGGAACCTAAAGTTGCATAGGATGTCTAATTCCTTTCTCTTGAATGGACTCTCCAAATTGAAATAAGCTCTTTTTAGTTTGTCCTTTCCCAACAACCATATGTGAGGTACCAAGATCTTCCCTTGAAGATGATTGAATTATTGATTTGTACTCAAGCAATTTACTCTTTCCTTGTTGTGGAATGAAATCCTCAGAATTCTTTCTTTTATGCGCTATTGGTGCATGCTCTTTCTTAGCTTTATCATTGCATTCATTAGCAAGTTGTTCTCTCTTAATCTTGAATTGGTTAGCCTGTTCAGTACTTGATCGGTATTGCATACCAAAGTTTAGATTCTTCAATGGACTTTGAGCTTTGTTCGGATTTGAACCCTTTTTCTTTAGTGCTGCTGATTGACCCATTCTTCCCGCATTCTTTTAATATCTTTATTTTCTTTTCCTACAGTAAGTTAACCTACAAAACAATAATCAGGTGATTGTTAAATAGAAAAAGTAAACCTGTAAAAAGAAGAGGTTCTAGCCTCATAATCACATACATATGACTGATTTCACTGTGATGCCTTCACTGTGTTGCCTGTAATGTCCAATGCCTGATAATTATAGGAAAAAATAAGTATTTAGATAACAACAACAATTCACATTTACTGATCAGAAAGTAATTTGATAAGGGAGTACTATATACAAATGACTGGTTTCACTGTGCTGCCTTCACTGCCTGTAATGTCCAATGCATGATAATTATAGGAAAAAATAATTATTTAGATAACAACAACAATTCACATTTACTGATTAGAAAGAAATTTGATAAAGGAGTACTATATACAAATTACTGATTTCACTGTGCTGCCTTCACTATGCTACCTATAATGTCCAATGCCTGAAATAATAGGAAACAATAAGTATTTAGATAACAACAACAGTTCATATTTACTAATCAGAAAGCAATTTTATAAATGTAACATGAATACTCCAGATATTACTAACCTTAGTCATACAAGTTTATGCCAACAAACATTCAAATAAAATAATAGTAAGCTAGAATTACATGTTCATCAACAAAACAATAATTACATAAATTATTGACCAAACAACAATCAGGCGCATAAACGAAGCCAACAGAATACTTAGATATCTTAAGGTGTTTGTACAAAATAGTTAAATAACAAAAGGAGTGAGTAAGCACTATATGGTCATCACAAAAATAATAAAACTCATGGTGTGTCATCTTCAAAGTCGTCTTCAGACTCATCTTCCGACTCATCTTCAAAATCGTCTTCATACTCATTTTCAGACCCGTCTTCACACTCTTCTTCAGACTCATCTTCAAACTCTTCTTCAGACTCATCTTCAAACTCCTTTTCATACTCGACCTCAAGTTGTTGAGCAACAAATTCCTCCGAAGGCACATCAATAACATTTTCTGGTACATCAGTCCTTACTAAAGGAACTTCACCATCCTCTTCTAGTATGGATGGTCCCATAAAGTGTTCAGACAACTCATTTTCATAACTTTGTGGGAGATCAGATTCAAATTCATCACACATGTTTAACAAGTCTCTCGGGACAGTCTTCATAACATAATGTCTATCTTGATCATATGGATCTTGCACATAGAAGCATTGATGTACTTGAGATGCAAGCACAAAAGGCTCTTCTTGAGAGCATCTCTTGTTAAAATAGACACAAGTAAGGCCATAAATATCTTTTTCAACCTCATACGAATCACACTTAAACAGAACAACCTTAAAATGACTATAATAGTCTAACTCAACTATATCAACTATTCTACCATAATAAGTCAAATTTGCAGCAATCAAGTTCTTATCCTTTGAGCTTGCAAAGCTCGTAGTTGAGGCAACAAGTGTAACACCACTATTTTGTGTTTTACGCCTTGCATCACGCTGCCTAATATGGAATCTATATCCATTAATGAGATACCCAGAGTATCTTTTAGCAACAGAATTTGGTCCTCTAGACAATTGTTTTATCAAATCAGGCACATCCTCTTGCAAAGCACGAGTTTCAAACCATTGAGAGAAGTTTTGACAATGATCCTTGGCCTTGCTCCATTTAGATATTCGCGGATGATTATTAACCTCTAGCTCATGATCTCTACACAACATGTACTTTTTTGTTAAAACGATAAATAAAATAAGTTAAAAATTAATTATACAAAAGAAAATAATATTAAATTAAAGTACCTAATATATTCTTGAATCTCATCACAATTTCCCAATAAGTATGCATGTGCCTGACTTAGTGTCTTGTTATCTAAAATAAATGGATCATTTTTCTTTGCTCCTAAAGAACATCCCTTTTTAGGAAACAAACTCACTGTTTCTGCATCGCTTGGGTCACATTCATCATTATTTCGGGCTCTTCTGTTAAATATGGTTTGTACAGCCCCATGTAAATAGCTAGAAAATAAATTCATACAGTCTATTCCCATACGTGCCTCTTCTATGCAACCTTCTGGATAACATCTGTTGCGGATATATGATTTGAATGTACCCATTTCTCTTTCAGTGGAATACATCCATCAGTTCTGAACTGGACCACCTAATCTCACTTCATTCACAAAATGAATAGGAAAGTGAATCATTATATCAAAAAATGACGGAGGAAAAATTCGCTCCAACTGATTTATTGTTTCTATGATCTCTACTTCTAAGCAACCTAGTTCCTCCAATGTGATAACTTTTTGACACAAACATTGGAAGAAGGAACATAGACAAATCAAAGCAATAGCCACATGATCTGGAAGGATGCTTTTAATTGGTATTGGAAGCAAGTAATGTAACATGAAATGAGCATCGTGGGTCTTATAACCAGACAATTTTCTTTCATCCACTTGCATACACCTAGATATATTGGAGGCACTGCCATCAGGTAGCTTGGCTGTCTTTAAAACTCCACAAAAAACTGGTTTTTCTCCATTTGTCATTGAGAAGCAAGCTTTTGCAAACTTTGTTCTCTTATTATCTCCAGTATCTTTTGGATGAAGATTCTTTCTAATTTCCATCTCTTTCAAATCATACCGTGCTTTTGCATGATCTTTTGTTTTGCCAGGAATATCCAAAAGAGTTCCAAGTATGCTATCAACTATGTTCTTCTCTATGTGCATTACATCAAGGTTGTGGCGTAACAAGTTGTGCTGCCAATAAGGTAATTCAAAAAAGATTGACCTTTTTTTCCATGGGTGATCATTTGATATCTTTCTCTTCTTTTCGAACACATTTTCAAAATCTTGTAAGCTATTAAGCATATCAGTTCCTTTTAATAAAGGTGGAGGAGGCCTGAATTCAGTTTTTTCATTGAAAGATCTTTTGTTAGATCTCCATGGATGATCCATGGGTAGAAAAACACGATGATCCATATAACACATTTTCCGACTATGCTTAAGATAGAGAGAATTAGTGTTATAGTTACAACAAGGGCAAGAAAACTTTCCTTTTGTACTCCATCCAGACAACATAGCTTATGCAGGAAAGTCATTGATTGTCCACATAAGAGATGCTCACATTTGAAAAGTTTGATTTCTTGAAGCATCATATGTTTCAACCCCAGAATCCCACAACAATTTTAACTCATCTATCAATGGTTGTAAGTAAATATCAATGTCATTTCCAGGTGATCGTGGCCCAGGTATAAGTAAAGAAAGTATAGAATATTCAGATTTCATGCACATCCAAGGCGACAGATTATACGCCATCAACATAACTTGCCATTTGCTATGAGATATACTCATGGTTCGAAATGGATTGAACCCATCACTTGCTAATCCAAGTCATACATTGTGAGAATCTAGTGCGAAATCTGGATGCAACCTATCAAAATCTTTCCACGATTGACCATCAGCAGGATGCCTTAACTTTCCATCTTTAGAACGCTCCTCGTCATGCCACCTCAAAGAATCTGCCGTCTTTGAGCACATAAATAACCTTTTGAGTCTAGGAATTAATGGAAAGTGTCTCAAAGTCTTTGCTGAAACTCGGTGTGATTTTTTAGAAGGCTCAACCTCACTATCAACTTCAGGATTTGTAATATATCGTGAAGCTCCACAAGTATGACAAAATTCATCATGCTTATGATCATTCCTAAACAACATCCAATCATTTGGACATGCATCAATTTTCTCATAATCAAGACCGAGATTCTTAACCATAGACTTGGTTTTATTGTAAGACGGAGGAATGTTCAACTCGGGCATCGCCTCTTTTAATAACTCTAAAAGAGAAGTGAATGATTCATTGCTCCATCCATGTAGACATTTCAACAAATATAAACGAAGTGTGAATGATAATTTAGAGAATCTTGTACAACTAGGATATAATTCTTGGCTTGCCTTTTCAACTAAGTTATAGTATTTCTTGGCATCTTCATTTGGACCATACTCATTCGGCCTGTGCAACATCTCTAAATTGATCATTCAACAACCCATCAATATCATCATGCTAGTAATCCATATCATCGTCAACATTCAACTTGATATCCCATTCCCTGTGATTGATCCATCTAGTATAACCTTTAATAAATTCATAGCATATTAGATGATCATACACTACATTCCTTAGAGTCCAACGAATATTACAATATTTTGCACATGGACACTGAATTTCCTCTCCTTGAGGATCTCCATAGGAGTAAGCAAAATCTAGGAATGATTCAACACCATCAATATACGGTTTGCTATACCTTGCTAAATCCATCCAATCCTTGGATGGGATATTTGAATTCCTAGAAGAAGATATCAATATTTAATCTTACAGTAACAATCATGAAATCATGAACTACTTCACAAATAAGTTTTAAAAGTCATGAGTAAGTTATCAGAATCAGGTGTTATGAGATTATAAAAGTTTCTTACCTAGTCATGACGCTTGTGCTATGCCAAATCAAACCTTGAATCCTCCACAAATGTTTCTGAATGTTGATTATACTTCTAAGGAAAAATAAGAAAAATTAATAGGATAAACACAATTAAGAAAGAAAGTAAATTAATAGGATAGACACAATTAAATGAACTAATCAAGATTAAGAAATTCTATCGAGAAGCAGGTTCAAGTTGTAAACAACATTTTAAAGAAGTTCAAAAACTTTATTTAGAACACCAAAAGTACAATATAGTGTGAATTTGTTTTTTAGCTTTTTAAAACTATGTCCAAAATTTTAAAATCTCATTCTTGTGCACACCCAATAAGAGAAGTATCAAACATCTACTACCATGTTTAAACATTCAAGTAAACATTACAGTGATCCTATAATAGATAGTCGATCACACCAAAAAACTTAAAGTTTTTTAGAGTTTATTCATTCTAAGTTATCCCTGACCTGAAGCAAGATTAGCTATAATCTTTGATCCTAAAGCGCGAAATATTACTTATAGAAGGACTGTGAATAAGAAGTTGTGAAATTTTCCAAGACTCTAGAAGTGTTCAAGGCTTAACAGAACCCTGTGATAAGCTTTACTGGTAACCTGATTTTAAAAGGAGTTCATTAATTTTACTTCAAGTGTTATGTAGCCTTCCAAGTTCTAAAATTAGGAAGAAAACAATTAACACGATCTAAAGCAGGCAAGTTGAACCAGATTTTAAGGCTAAAGTTGACTACATTTTACAGAAGGAAAAACATGCCCTGATGAATGTTATATGTGCCATCAGACAATGTTGGAGAGTCCTAGGCATCTATTTTTGCACTGTAAAGTAGCAGCTGTCATATGTAGTGTGTTCTTATCAGTTTTCTTATCTACTGCAGTTAACTGCCAGGACTCATCCATAATCTGAACCTGCCAAGACTACCAGATCACTCAGCATCCTTCATAAAAAATTCTATAATCTGAACCTATGCACCTCCCTTATTCAGAAACATACCATTCATATTCAATCATTCTGAATAAGAGTTCTGCCTCTTGAACCTTGTTCACAAGCAGTCTGACAATGTCCAATAGCAGAACAAAGTTCTGCCTCCTGAACCCTTTCTTATTCATTTCTTTTGTGTTCTGGTTTGTATAGAAGTTTGTTGTGTTGGTATACTGAGTTACAATATTTGTTTGGATTTTTTTAGTCTTGTTAGAAATTTACAAGAAAATAGAAAATGTACATTACTTGTTGTACTGGAGAAGCTTAAGTGGAGTGACATGAATAGTAAGGATTCATATACTCGAATTCTGGCTCAACTGAACCAATTTCAATTTCACATTCTAATTCTGGCTCTTCAGGAAGTGTGAAAAAGGAACAGTTTCATTCTTATAATGACTCATTTCACAACATTTTTTGCACAAATGATTCATCTGTTCCAAGCAACCTCAAGTCATTTACCTACGATGAACTGAAAAATGCAACTAGGAACTTCCGAGCTGATAGTCTTCTTGGCGAATGAGGTTTTGGTTACGTCTTTAAAGGATGGATAACAGATTGCAGATTTGCGAATTTGCAGATTGCAAATTGCAGATTTGCAGAATGCAGATTTGCAGATTACAGATTTGCAAATTTGCAGATTGCAGATTTGCATATTTATACAAGATTGCATAAGAAGATTGAAGTAGCTATATCCAACTCGAAGTTCACCTCAGGCCAAAGAACAGGGGCAGCAGGAGAAATATCCAAAAATACTCTAATGCAGACATGTAAATAAAGATTAAAGGCACACCATGGTTTCCGGTGTGGGAAGAATTTCTTGTGGGGAATAAGGATTAGGTCTTGGAGGTTTTGAGGTACAAGCACCCATGGTGATTATTACAACAAAACCTTATACATACAAGTGTGAAACCATAGTTATAAATTCAAGAACGAAGAATCAAGAATTGGGTACTTACGCTTAACGAAATCTGGTATCGGAGAAATCGTGGTCACTTCAGCTCTTCAGTTCTTAGCTTCAGCTCTACAGTTCTTAGCTTCAGCTCTCCAGTTCTTAGCTTGAGATCTTCAGCTCGCTCTTCAGTTTTCTAGAGAAAAGTGTGTCGTTTTTCTGATTAAAGTTTTACGAATTATTTTTTTTGGCCAATAAAAATGGGAGGGAGAGTTAAAAATGTTGGAGGGAATATAATATTTTAGTGAAAATTTTATGGCCACACTTGTAATGTATTGTTTTTACAATTATAAAAATAGGACATTTTAAAAGTGTGGCCATATATGTAAATAGTTGTTGCCAATTATATCATACTGTAACAACGCTTATAAAATGTAGCCTATACCATTAAAGAGTACGCTTTACAAGTGTTGCCAATATTATTGAAGCCAAAAGTTAAAAACTTGGGCTACACTTTAAAAGCGTTCCCAAAAGTATTTAAGGCAACACTTTACAAGCGTTGTCCAGATTTAGTGTGGCCGTAGGCCTAAAATGTTGTAGTGCAACTTTCAATTTTATACTTAAGATTTCATCCATGAGTCGCGAACGACGGTCGACCAGCACGGACCGTCATTAGATCCACGGTCCGTAGGTATGATCGTTGGTGAAAGCCAGCAGCCAATTAGGGGGAAATTGATAATTGGGTCAACTTCAAATGGTCATAACTCCCAGCACAAAAAATGAAATATGTGTCCCATGATCTATGATATGATAGATAATTCAATCCTCTTTCCAATGCCACTGAGTTTACTAAAATCCAACCTTCGAGTAAATTGTTATGCTTGTTTTAGTGAAGGACTGTCGAGCAGGCTTGACTTACGGACCCAGTCTACGGACCGTCGATTGAATGATGGTCCGTCAGTCCCGTCCGTCGATCACTCCGACAACAGTTAAGTCAGGGGTCTTTTGGTCTTTTCCTATTTTGTTTAACCCCTAATATACGTGGTTTAGACCCTAAATCATGAGGTTTTAGTCAGTTTAAGCCTAGAAACATAACTAGAACTTACCTAAGTCAAATCAATAATCAAACTTAGAAAAAGTAGAAGCAAGAGAGGAGAAAAAGGCCAGGAACCCTAGTTCAAGAACGCAACAAGGTTCCATCAGTTCCAGCCCCGAAATTGAAAGATTTCTCCGTGGAATTCGTCACCAGGTATGTGGGATTTCACTAGTGGGTTCCTTTCGCCGATTTGGTCCCTAATTTTCAGTCAGTTTCTTGATTCCATGATTATGAACAGACCTAGGGTGTCTAGAGTTTCAACAGATCATCATGAATTAGTTATTTAAATGTTCCAAATCAGATTATCATGTTAATGCTCAGTTTATTGCATGATTTTCAGAACCCTAGCTATGTATTTCTTTAGTTCTAGAATTACACATGCTAGGTCAGATATTTCAGTTATTCAGATATACATGCTCCAGTTTTAAACGCCACATTATCAGTATATTTCAACATAAACACTATTATGAGTTATAAATCTTGAGAAGCTTTTTTTTAGACAACACTTGAGTTTTAAACTGAGTTTTTGAGAAAGTTAAGATGAGTTTTGAGAAAGAGCTTCTAAAACATGATTAGTATGACAATCGAGTAGGTCATCAATATATGAATAGTATGGTTACTAGATATACCATCAATATTTATGAAGTATGATTTCCCAAGTCATCAATTATCATAGTATAATATGATTTTGAATTGTTTTCTAAGAAGGAGTTTTCAAGTATGAGTATCTACATGTCAGTAGTTTGAGCTATTTAGTATTTAAGTCATAATGTATTCAGTTATACATTCCTTAGTTTATGAATGCATCATTATCAGAATAATTGTTGCATTCTCAGATTGCATGTTCAGTTTTGAGCTATCCATTATATACAGAAACTCAGTCATAATGTGTTAACCACTTAATCTATTGGGAGTAGCATATAACCGAGTTGGACTAGTGTTCAGCATACCCATATAGTCCCAGAACTACGAGCCACGTAGGTGTAAGTCCCCTATGTGGGCAATATCAGTTAGTGATCACGCCAGTCATGCCTCTATACCTTTG
>JAJOOS010022576.1:0-15374 GCA_029582725.1 Solanum chiquidenum | reverse complement strand
GTAGCTAAACAAATTTCCGGTAACTTCCGAAGCACATTTTTAAGAACTTTTTGGGTCATTTCAAATATAATCATTTCATTAAGTTCTCGACTCCAAACTCACATATGAGGCTCTAGTTTCACTCTATCATTTTTCGAGTCGTTACAGTTCTGGTGCCTAAAACACTACCTTGAGACTTAGAGTCTGATGCCCTACCCTTCTCATCATTACAGAACTTAGAGGATGGAACATTAGTTGATGAAGAGGATGGAGTTGAAGATTTCTGATGAAACTACGAGCGATTACCACCACCCAATTTCTGTTGAGAATAGTCGTAGTTGCCAGTCCTAGCCTTCTTATTCTCCTTGGCTGTTCTCTAAGCTTATCACCCTCAACCTACTGAGCGTGAGTCATGAGCCTAGAGATGTTCATATCCTCAAGTAACATGGCATTTCTACACTCTGTTTTCACAAGATCGGATACTCCATACATTGACTTGCTCATTTGATCCTTGGAGTCAGCAACCATGTGAGGAGCATACCTGGAGAGTTGGGTGAACTTGAGTCCATATTCTTGGAACGTCATCGAACCGTGCCTCAGATTCATAAATTCCTGCGCTTTGTCTCCCTTAGATCTTTTGTGACAAACCTGTCCAGAAAGGTCTCACTAAAGCAATCCCAAGTGATAGTAGATGCATCTGTGCCCCTATTCTCTTTCCACTGAGTATACCAGATATGAGCCACATCCTTCTGTTGGTACGATGCTTACTCAACCCGATCATTCCCAGTTACATGCATCACTTCAAAGATCTTCTTGACCTCATCAATGAAGTTTTGGGGATCCTCACCAATTTGCGATCCTAAGAACTCCGGCGGATTCATCTTAACAAAAACTCTCACTCTGGCTGCAGCTGACCCAACATTAGCATTTGTCGAAACTGGAGCCTGCTGATTGTTCTGGTTGGTCTCACACTGAGCCAATAATTGGATAGTGTTCTGAAATTTAGCATTCGAAACCTCTTGATCTAGGATAGGAGGAGCTGCATTAGCATTGTGTGCATTAGCATTCCTAGTGTTAGCTCTACGAGGAGGCATGATCTGAAATGTAGAACGTCGAGTTAGAACGGAATTAGATTATAACTTATGCATGATAAGAGTAACAAGATAATGAAGATTTTTCCTAAATCACTTTGTAGCCTCCCTCTCATTAGATGTGGTGCTCACTACACACCCATAAAAAAGACTCTACCTAGTGTGGCTTTTCAGACATCCTAGGACACTTAAACCTAGTGCTCGGGTACCAAGTTTGTCATACCCCGAGCTACCCCCGAGATGCGGACACGAGACCTAGGATCACAAGTTACCCCAAGCTAACCCTGTTGGCATGACATGAGCATATTAAGGATAATAATAGCTGATGCAGAATCTAATCATCAAGTAAATGTGAAATGATGGGGAATACCCATATACTAAAACTGAATATATGAAATCTGAGAGTTTAATACAAAGGAAACATCAAACTCAAGTACTAAGCTGAATCTATGTATGTCTGAAAATAGCCTCTAGCTGACTGAAAGTGTTGGGACATGCCCCAACTAAGTCTAGCAAAACTGAAACTAAAAAACTGAAAAACTGCAATGATAACATGACTAATGTCCTCGAAGAATGAGGACTCACCATTGATGCTGCTGAACTGGAGATAGGGAACCGATCGATATGTAATCTAGATACTGAGAACCTGGACCTACATCAATAAAAAGATGTAGCGCAGAGTATGCGTCACTACTTGAAAGGTATTGAGCATGGAGGATAGAGTAAAGCTAAAATAAATATATAACTGAACAAGCGATAAAGCAAGAGTATAATCTGAAAATGATATAGCTACTAAATATTGAGCTAACTGAATGCAATGACCAAATTTTTAACATACTGAGACTAAATACTGACTGTACTGAAATATGGTCAATGTAATGGAGTCTGATTGAATTGTGGGAGCTACTAATAACCGACAATAAAACCACATGAGCTAAATGTGGAGTCTAATGTATACGCTCCATCGAGAGGACCCAATATACCCTGCCACAGGTATAGAGGCATGACTGGCGTGATCACTAAATGATGCCCACAGAGGGGACTTACAACTTACGTGGCTCGTAGTTCTGGGACTATATGAGAGACTGACCATAGTCCAACTTGGTATTATGCTACTCCCAATAGATTAAATGATTAACACATTATGACTGAATTTTTGTAATATACTAGATAGCTCAAAATTTACATGCAAACTGGGAATGCACATTTGTATTCTGATAATGACACATTCAAGACTGAGGCATGTATATCTGAAGTACTGAAATATTTGATTTAGCGTGTGTAATTCAAGAACTAAAGAACTACATAGCTAGGGTTCTAAAATTCATGCAAGAAACGAAGTAATAACATGATAATCTGATTTGGAACATTTAAATAACTAATTCATGATAGTCTGCTGAAGTTCTAGAAACCTTATGTCTAGTTAATAATAGGGAATCAAGAATTTGACTGAATTTTAGGAACCTAATGGGCGAAAGGAACTCACTAGTGAAATCCCACATACCTGGTGATGAATTCTACAGAAAAATCTTTCGATTTTGGGGTTGGAAATGATGGAAATCTTGCTGCATTCTTAGACTAGGGTTCTTGACTTCTTTCTCCTCTTACGCTCTATTTTTTCTACGTTTTGATGAATGATTTGACTTAGGTAAGTTCTAGTTATGTTTCTAGGCTAAAATTGTTCAAAACCATGTAGTTTAGGGTTTAAACAACGTAGTTTAGGGGTCTAACGCATAAGGAAAATACCAAAACACCCCTGACTTAAAAGCTGTCGGGGTCACTGACGGACCCTCAATTGACTGACGGTCCGTGTTGGTCAACCGTCAGTCGTGGCTAGGGGCAGGAAGCTGGAGGTCTGACCTACGGCCCTGGACCACGGACCGTGGTCTCACCTACGATGATCCGTAGGTCCTGGCGTGGGAGCACCCTTAGCTGGATTTTTGGCTGCCTCTGGAGGAGGGCTGCAGTATCCATCCACGGACCACCAGCACGGACCGTGGATCACCCTACGGTCTGTAGGTGGTGCCTATAGCTTCTGTAATCTACAATCTGGTATGTTTTCGGATACGGGGTGTTACATACAATGTGTGGAGGGTCTTTTCATTCATCTGAAAGACACTGTGTACAAATGGTGGATTGCTGAAGGTCTTGCAAAAAATAAACCAGTGATAATGGTTGTACCAATGTTTATTCTTTGGGAAGTATGGAAGAGAAGAAATACTATGAAGTTTGGTGGTTCTATGTCATATCTGAGCATGAGGGGAGGGATATGCAATAACATAATCCTATTGGCTAGGCAGTTATATCCATGGATGCATAAAATGCCTAATAATTGGTGTGAAATAGTAAGATTCTTGACTGAATATACTCCTAAGGTAGGTTGTAAAGTGGTTTATTGGAAGCTACCTAGGGAAAATTATTTTAAGTGCAATACAGATGGGGCTTCAAAAGGAAATCCTGGGCCTAGCTCTTCTACTTTTTGTATTAGAGATGATCAAGGCATTCTTTTATATGCTGAAGGAAAATGGATTGGAGTGTCAAATAATTTAAAAGCTGAAATAGTAGCTATGAGAATAGGGCTGGAATATTGTAGGGTTCACAATTTATTTCCTTTGATTCTGGAAATAGATTCATTAGCTGTGATGAAGATGGTAGAAGGAGATTGGCACATTCCTTGGGAGGTGAAACTGGAGATAAAAAGAATACAAGTTCTTAAGGAAGGATTGGACGTGGCCATTGAACACACATTGAGAGAAGGAAACAAGCTGGCAAATTTTATAGCTAACATTGTGTTCTCTTTTGCAGGTACAGATATAATAAGCTACTATAATTTCCAAGAGTTACCTAGTGACGCTAAGGCATTATTAAACATGGACAAATGGCAGATTCCTAAAATAAGGATTACAATGTTAGAGAATAAAAAAATTGCATAATGGATGAAATAATAACTGCAAAATTGGATACAGTGGTATATAAAGCACAAGATATTACAAACACATGTTGGAGTTGAATGGAAAAACCAGTAGCAAAAACAGAAAAATAAAAACAGAGACACACAACAGAAATCGCACAGAGGAGGTTTGAAGAATACCTGAAAAAGATCAATGTTGCTTTGTCTTAAAGTTGTAGATAATGGTATTAGCTCCTTGTTGAGCTCAACCTGTCACAGCTGAGGGACGAAGTAAACAAAGGTCTGAATCAGGTAAGTGCAAACAATGAAATGAGATTATAAAGTCTAGGGAATGAGGCCGCCATCTAACCTGAAGCTTCAACTAAATATCTTTGAGCTGGAGAAGTCTTCGTTTGGGATGATTTCATGATGTTAGTGAGACTAGTTAACGTTTGATATGAAATACACCCATAGCTCGATGTATCAATTTAGTCGTCTCAGGTTACTGGAGAAGGTTGATGAAGTTTGTTCAATAATTTTTGATGCACAGAGATCAGAGAATAGGGTTAGTTGTTGGAGAAGACGACTTGGTTCCTTTTTACTTTCCTAATTTGTTTATTTTTCTTACCTAATAGTAGGATAGGTATTTATTTGGTTGTTGGACTGGGTTCCTTAGTGGGCCTAGTCTTGGTTGTAATTTTATCCTTTCTATATCAAATGGGCTTGCCCATTTGTTTTTAGCAAAAAATAATTATTATTATTTACAAAAATTCTCTTTTAGTTTTTTTTCTCTTGATTTGTAAAATATGTAAAAATAAAATATCTCTTTGATCTAAAATCATATTTGTCCATTTTCCTCTTTTCTTGACTTTTAAACATTTTTCTTATCTATATTTTATGTTAAAAAAAACTCAAAAGAAGTTGTAAAATAGTATTTAATTTAATTTATTTTAATGTAGTTATTGTATTCACCTTATATTATGATTGTGATAAATAAGTTTACCTTATTTATCTATTCTTATCATTACGATAACTTATTATTTTTCATCTCTCATCATCATTACTATTATTTAATATTTTTCTCATAAATTAGTTTTTTTACCTTCTAATTTTATAAATTCTTAAAATAAAAAATCTTATTTATCTGTTCCCTTTATTATCATAATTTATTATTAGTATTGAATAAAAACTTTCTTCTTTACAATTTTTTTAATTGATCTATAAAATCAGTAAAAACAATATTCAAATACCTTATTTTTCTCTCTCTTCACATTACTACAATTTATCACTTTTTCTTAAAATCCTCTTTTTACCTTCTATTTTTAAAAAGATTCTAAAAAATAATAATAGTATTCAGATGGAAAGTGTAGTATGAGTACCAAAACAATAGGTACCCAGTTGTCCTCAAAGGCCGACTGAACAAGAAATGCAAATGTAATATGAAATGCGAGAATCTAAAACACTACCAATAACATAAACAAGAAATCTAACAAGTATGCACACAAGTGTACTAACACACAAAGAAAAGGATAATTACTAACTAAATCTGATTGGGCTACCACAAACCCGACGGGTACACTCATGTGTAAGCTAAAAGTAAAACCCGAGGGGTTTCCCATAAGCCTAACAGGTACAAGGAAGATTTTAGAATGGAATAAGAGGACCCGATGACGTTTCCAAGATTTCCAAAACTCTTTGCGGACTCGAACCGAACTAATCCATATGTCTGAAGCTCATCCATAAGTAATAGGGGTTAAGGAATTGAACCGAAGTGAAGATTGAGGATCAAAGAGTTGAACCGAGATTTAGAGTAATCGAGGACTTGAACCAAGGCTAAGGATAATCGAGGAGTTGAACCACATATAAGTATGACCGAGGACACGAACCGAGGTGACAATAGCTATGGACTTGAACCAAGATGTAAAGAGCAGTGAACTTGAACCATGGTTGCAAATGGCGGTGGACTTGAACCATGGCTGAATAATGCCAGCAATTAAACCAAGGCTATAATACCAAGGCGAAGACTTGAACTACGCCCGATGGAGTGAATTGGAGGACTTAAACCACGAATAGACCCAAATCGGCTAGAAATAGGATCGGCATCGAACCGAGTATCACAAAGAGTACCCCTAATTCAAGTGCCATCAATAAATTACTCCAGCCCGAACCATATCCAACCTGAATCGACGAGCAGCACCAAGAATCAGAGATAGTGCAACCGATGGAAATAAGAGATTTATGGATATATGGTTCCAAGAGCGGTGTTAATGCCTAACTAAGGCCCAAACTGTCAGATTCAGGTTTGCAACATCAGTCTACATGGAGCTAAGTCGTCTGTAGCGACGTCAGAGAGGTTACAATGACTAATGGCTCCAAAAGGAAGCAAGTTTATTGTAATCACTAACCTAAGCCTAGACTAAGGTGAAACATGCTCCAATAATATTCACAAATCACAAATAAGGTACACCACAAGGTCCGGATGATGAACAAATACATTAGACATGCTTCAACCACCCGGAATACCCAAAAAGTAGCCTAAGGCATGGATTCTAAGAATTTAACATGATTAACCACCAATTCAACCCCAAATTCATATAAATCAACATACAATTACTTAATCATGCTCAGTCTTAGGAAAGGGAAGTCGTAACCTACCTGAGGCCGACCGCACATGCTCCAAATCACATTGCTAGAGCTTTTCTCTTTCGTACAGCTTCAGAATGTTGCCACGCTATGAAAAATATAATCATAACGTCAATACAGTCGTTTTGACACAAAAATCACACTTTTCAGAGACATATATACCATCGGGTCTAATATGGGATTGTGGGACCCACACCAAGAATCTTGAAATCAACTTTGTGAAAAGGTTTATTTTACCTCCCCGAACTTGTATCCCAAAATAGAAAAAAAATTGGGGCTCGAAACCCATGCATTTAAATCACCATTAAATCTAAAGAATGAGAGACGACAACAACTAAAATTCAAAAATTACCTCAAATGTAGGTCCCCCCTACAACAATCACTGAGCTTTCTAATGCGTAGCCACACCAATTTCGGGAAACGCAACCTTATAATCACCCAAAAATGAGTTAAAATGAGAGAGAAATCGTGTTTAGAAAATAAGGATTGAATGCTGATTTTTGGCTTTAAATAACAGTAGACCTTGCCGCTAAAAGGACTTCTGGTATCTAAAAGAGACATTTTTTGGTCGCTAAAAGTCTGCACCAGATATAAGATTTTTTCTATCTTTTCCTAGTCTCCAAATGGACTCTTAGGATTCATTCGATACCCAATAAAAATAAACCAGATATGCTACCCCACTAAATTCGACATTTTAGACTCAATGGAATTGCCGGATTTTTGTACAAAGATTGCTATGATGTAAATACCCCCTCGAGACCTATTAGGACTAAAACACCACTTTTTGCCTGAACACCCAAAAAGCAAAAAGAAGATCTCAAAACCCAAATGAAAGGACCTACTAGACCAAATTCAATATTTCAAAGATAACGACTCTAATAGAATTCTCATACGACAACTAATTCTCCGAATGTTGACCAAAGTTAGGCCTTTAAGCTTTCCAACATCTCATCTAAGTGCTCAACTCATACTGGAAGCCTTAGGACCAAAACTAAAGATCTTTAGAGACCAAACTCGACATTCCTAAGATAACCGCGCTGACAAAATTTAATTCTGAGCGCATTTGCCGAAAATGTTGACCAAGGTTAAACTTAGGCCAAAGCTTCAAAGCTAAACTGCCTCATGGCACAAACTCATGTCGAAACCTCAGGATTTGAGCTGACCATGCCACTAACCTAAGATGACCATTCTGGAGCTTATGGAATCATTAAATTCCATTCTCAGGTTGTTTACTTGATGTTTAGACTAAAGTCAAATATCCAAGTTTCAAAATCTCCAAAATAGGGGAACGAACATATAACCAAAATGAATGACCAGACGACCGAATAGTTAGTGCCAGCAAGTCATAATAGACTTTGGATCACTATAGGAACACTCTAAATGATGAAAAGAAGGCATTTACGAAAAACTGAATTTGAGGGTCAGTACATATGTGCTCTCTTACCTAATTTAATTTGTACAAACAAATAAAATATTTGATTTATGTCAGGTAGTAAAGCGTTAAATTTAGGCAAAGCCAAAAATTTGAAATTTTGCAAGTTATGCTACGTTATGAGTTTTGGGTTAACTTCAAACGACCATAAATTTCAGTACAGAATGAGTTAGGTAGACCATAATATATAAAATGAAAGTTTTTGGAATGCTTTTTCAAACGCCACCAAGTTTAGTAAGTTTCGAGCTCGTATGAGGGAGATATGCTTTTTTGAAGTCAGGTTGTCCAGTTAAGCAAAGTTACCCGAATTAATGAGGGGTATTTTGGTCTTTTCCTTAACCAATCAGATTAAAATGAATTTAGTATTATTTTTGGGGTCAAATCTGATTTAGTTCAGTTTTACAAATCCTAAATACGCTTAGGGTTTTGAGAGGTGTTCAAGAAGAGGAGAAAAAGAGAAAAGTTCAAGGCGTTCGTCAAGATTCAGAAGATTTTCGAAGATTGTTTCGCCAAATTAAGGTATGTAAGTTTTCATAGTGTTGGGTTCGTTCACCCACATGCCAATCATGATTTCCATATTCGAATTCATCCATAAAGATCAAAAGATTTAAGTTCTTGATGAGTGTTCTTGAAGTATTGTTCTCGTTCTTGAAATTATGATGGGTTAATGAGTTCTTGAGGTAATTGTATTGAGTTAAAGAGTTTTTTTCGAGTAGATTCTTGTCTAATCATATTGGGTAATTGAATATAAGGAAATTTTGAGGAAATTAATCGATTAAAAGTGATTTAGGATAAGAAAATGAGTAGAAAAATTCGTCGGTTTGTTCTGGGGGAAGGGTGACGTGGCGCGCCCCAGATTTGTCAGGAGGTCTGGCATGGCACGCCAGAAGTGTTCCAAAATATGGTCTCTAAACTTCAGGGGCTGGCGCCCCATGCCAGCAGTGCGTCAGGGTTGCCTGCCCCTACCATTTTTCCGTCGTTTGCTCTGTTTAAGTTCTTTTTAAGTATACCTTTGCTCCCTACTGATTCTAATCACTATAAAATACTTCTAAACATCTAGAAATCATTCATAACATGAATCATAAACTTTAATTCATAATTCAAATTCAAGGTAGAGTTAAGAGTCAAGCCTTGAGAATTCTTCTGAGTTATTTTCAGAAGTCTTTTACAATCGTTTTAAACTTGTTTTCGGACTTGAGCATTTAAGTTTGAGAAAGGGTAGAGCTAAGTTCATTTTCAAAATGAATATATGGGAACTAAGTATTCCAAGAGTAAATATTTACACATTTTAAAAAGAGGAGGAAACTGAGAATTCGAAATGAGTTATGAGGAGTTTTAAGCAGTATCTCTTTTTAGAGAAATCTTTTGAGTAATCTCAAAGTTGAGGATGAGGAAATGTTTTCTTCAAAACATAATGAGCTAAGTTTTATTTCAGGAGTAGTATTGAGCACCGATACGGGGGAGAGTTCTAACAACTCACAACCCCCATAAACCATGTAACCAACGTGGGTAGAAAAGGTCATACTTTTGAGATTATTCCTTTATTACTTTTTAGCATAGACTAGTGGATCCACTTAGTTGATGAGTTCTATACCCCGGCAAGGTATAGGATAGTTCTGGCCGCGTGGGCGAGAGGATGTATCATCACATAGCTCATAGTGATGGTTATCGATTAGAGAATCTCCCAAACAGAGTTTATTTTATATTTTTATATATAAACAAAATTCATATTGAATTTTTAAATACATTGAGTTGTTATCTACAATTTTAAATGCTTTATATAAACTGCACTTTTATTGTCGTTTTCTACTGCATAGAGTTGAGTATTTCTGAGTTTGAGTACCTTGAGTTGAGATGAGGTGAGTATGTTTCTTCAGTTCCAGTTTAAGCTTATGTCATGTTTTATATTTTCCCTTACATGCTCGTACATTCCATGTACTGACGCCATTTGGCCTGCATCTTTCACGATGCAGATATAGGTAACCAGGATCATCAACCAGCGCTTCGTTGATCCAGTTGAGTTCCAGTGTTGTTTGGTGAACCTCGTTACCTCCAGAGGATCCCTTAGTTATCTTTAGTTTATTTCATTTTTTCTTAGGATGATCTGGGGTCTTGTCCTGACATCCCTCATAGTATTAGAGGCTTTATAGATAGATAGACAGTAGTGCATGAGTCTTGTTCATTTCCGTTGTTATGTTCTAGACTTGAGTTGCCTCTTTAGCCAGTTGAATGTTTCCTTTAAAGCATTTTGAGTTTATTATTTGAATTTATCTTTTGAGATCATTCTATGTTAAGTAAGTCTTCCGCTGAAAGTTGAACCAGGCCAAGGGTTCTCTTGGGGCCAGCAATGGTTCTCGAGTGCCAGCCATGTCCAGGGTGTAGACTTGGGGCGTGACAAACTTGGTATCAGAGCACAGAGTTCAAGAGTCCTTGGGTGTCTATGAAGTCATGTCTATAGAATCTTAGTTATCAGTGTGAAGCGCGCCACATCTATAATTAAGAGGCTGCGACATTTAGGGAAAAAATTCCTTATTTCATACTCTTTTTGTGCGATAGAGTTCATCTCTATAAAATTTTCTTTCTAATTCGTGCTTGCGCGTATCTTTCATATCATGCCTCCATGAAGAGCCATTTGAGGTCATCCTGTTAGGAGGAATGTTGATCCCAAGGATCAAGGGGTCCCCAATACACTTTAGTGCAACCCCAAGAAGAGCTCACTAATGTTGAGTTCCAGGATGCTATCCAGATGTTGAGTCAAGTAGTGACCAACCAAGCTTGACAACAAAGAGGGAATCGACATGATATGGCTGACACCTCTAGAATTTGGGAGTTATTAAGGATGAATCCTCCATACTTCACCGGTTCAAGTGTCATTGAGGATGTGGAGAACTTTACGGAGGAGATGCAGAAAGTATTTGAAGTGATGCATGTTGTTGATGATGAGCGAGTGGAACTAGTTGCATACCAACTGAAGGTTGTTTCTAGAGTGTGGTTCGATTAATGGAAGAAGGGTAGAGATGAGGGTGCACCAGTTGTGAGCTGGGTTGTGTTTGAGGAGGCTTTCTTGGGGAGTTTCTTTCCCCGTGAACTGAGAGAGGCAATGGTAAGGCAATTTCTTATTCTTAAGTAGGAATCTATGAGTATGCATGAGTACAACCTTAAGTTCACTCAACTATCCCTTTACGCTCCAGAGATGGTTGTTGATATGAGGAGCAGGATGAGTTTGTTTGTTTCTGCGTTGTCTCGTCTGTCAAGTAAAGAGGGAAAGGCAACTATGCTAATAGGAGATATGGAAATAAAAAGACTGATGATCCATGTGCAAGAGGTTGAGGAGGATGAGCTGAGATATAGGGAGGAGTTTCAAAACAAGAAATCTAACACATTAGGAAATGAGTCCGGATAGTAGATGAGTAATGCAAACCGGTCATCTTTCAAACAAAAGACAAAGGGACCTTCTCCATCATCTACTAGTGCACCTGCATCGAGAAACATAAGTGAGTTCAAGAATCAGAATTTGCAGAATTTTAGAGTTAGACTGCATAGTCTCAAGGTAGTGTGGCACAAGGAGTTAATGAGACTCCTCCATGTGCTAAGTGTGGTAGAAACAACTTAAAAGTGTGTCATGATGGCTCCACTGGTTGTTTCAAGTATGTTCAGAATGGTTACTTCATGAAAGAGTGCCCTAAGAACAGGAGGGTGGTGGTAATGGGGGCAATAGAGCCCAATCTTCTTCAGCGACTCCACCAGACAGAGCTCCACCTAGAGGAGATACTTCAGGGACAGGAGGATGAGCAAACCGTAGGTATGCTATCCCCAGTCGCCAAGAGCAAGAGAATTCGCCAGATGTTGTCACTGGTATAATTGAAGTCTTTACTTTTGATGTATATGCTTTGCTAGATCCAGGAGCGAGTCTATCTTTTGTGACTTCTTATATTGTGATGAATTTTAATATTATTCCTGAGCAACTTCTTGTGCCCTTCAGTGTTTCCACACCTATTGGGTTCAGAGAGTTTATCGTGATTGTGTCATTTCTGTCAATCACAAGGACACCGTGGCTGACTTAGTCGAGTTAGGCATAGTAGCTTTTGACGTTATTCTAGGTATGTACTCATTGCATGCCTGTTATGCCTCAGTTGATTGTAGAACTCGAGTAGTTAAGTTCTCGTTTCCTAATGAGCCAGTTATTGAGTGGAGGAGTAGTTCAATAGTGCCTAAGAGTCATTTACTTCGTACCTTAAGGCGAGAAAGTTAGTTTCCAAGGGATGTGTCTATCACTTAGTTCAAGTTAATGAATCTAGTGTTGAGACACCACCTATTCAGTCAATTCTAGTCGTGAGTGAGTTTCCAGAAGTCTTCCAGATGATCTTCCCGAAGTCCCTTCTGAGAGAGAAATAGACTTTGGTATAGATATACTTCTTGATACTCCAGGTGAGTTGAAAGGGTTAAAAGAGCAGTTGAAAGATCTTCTTGAGAAAGGTTTTATTCAACAAAGTTTCTCACCTTGGGGCGCTCTGGTTTTATTTGTGAGGAAGAAGGATGGTTCCCTTAGAATATGTATAGATTACCATCAATTGAATAAGGTTTCTATCAAGAATACGTATCATCTTCTGAGAATCAATAATCTTTTCGATCAACTTCAGGGTGCCACTTATTTTTCCAAGATATACCTCAGATCAGGCTATCATCAGTTCAGAGTAAGAGAAAGTGGCATCCCTGAGACAACATTCTGGACCCGTTATGGTCATTACGTGTTTTTGGTCATGTTATTTGGTTTGACTAATGCACCTACAACATTCATGAATCTTATTAACAGAGTATTTATGCCTTATCTTCATATGTTTTTTATTGTATTCATTGATGACATACTAATCTATTCGATGAATGAGGAGGATCATGCTAGTCGTCTCAGAATAGTTCTCCAAACTCTCAAGGATAGAGAGTTGTATGCTAAATTCTCTAAGTGTGAGTTTTGGATTGAGTATGTGGCATTCTTAGGCCACATTGTTTCTAGTAATGGAATTTGAGTTGACACTTAGAAGATAGAGGCAGTGCAGAATTGTCCTAGACCCACATCTCAAACTGATATTAGGAGTTTTTTGGGGTTGGCTGGATATTATAAAAGGTTCATCAAGGGGTTTTTTTCTATTTCATCCCCTTTGACAAAGTTGACTCAGAAGATAGTGAAGTTTCAATGGTCTGAAGCTTTTGAGAAAAGCTTTGAGGATTTGAAAACTAGGTTGACTACTGCCTCAGTGCCGACCTTACCAGAGGGTACTCAAGGATTTGAGGTGTATTTAGTGCAAACCAGAAGGACTGGAGCTGTTGGATGTTGCTTAGTCCTGCTATAACTTAACAATAAAAAATGTTTGCGTTGAACTTCAGCCCCTCCGAGTTGGCCTTTCATTAGCAGATTCATTTTCTGTGGTTTCCCTGATCAAACTAGAAGTTACCAAGGAACCATGCATAGCACTGAATAGGGAGCCGCCGAATACCCCAGCTAATTTTTTCAATCTACGTGTCTATTCAGCAAATAAATAGCAGTTCTGTTTATCAATATGTATGGTCTTGGATCATTAATAATGATTTTTCTTTAGACTTTGGATACTTGATCGACCCACTTACTTCTATTATATCAATATTAATCATTATTGTTGGAATTATGGTTCTTATTTATAGTGATAATTATATGGCTCATGATCAAGGCTTTTGACTTTGGCTGTGAAAAGCTCCAAATAGGCACACAATAGTTTAGACTAGAAGGAGTGAAAGCCACTTGACAGAAAGCATGGGATCAAAAAAGGAAGAATTTACGCAATTTCTTTTCTAAGAAAGAGATCATAAAGGAAGCAGACTCTTTTTAACTATTTTTTTCTTTTACTTGTGGTACCCCTAAGAGACCTTTTTGCTAGTTCTCAGTATTTAATTAAGAAATCCAATTGTTGATCATTAAAGAATACAAAAGAAAGAATTTCAAATTTACAAGACAGATGATACACGAGGAATCTTTTTATGGCGGTTCTTCCTTCTAATGACCGGCATATCTATGGTTCTTTTCTCCCAGATGAAGCAGCAGGCATCGGTCTGTAGAACCTTTAAAAAGGAGATGGTTGTGGCTTTTTCTAATCTGAGATTTTCTTTTTCATTTTCTCCAGTAGAGAAAGGCTCTCTCTTTATTCTCTTGAGGGACATACTTGATAGGAATTTTTGATTCCTCTTCAATGATCTGGAATTTCTGTGAAAAGCTCTGTTCGAGAGGAAGCACTGGCTCTTATCAAAATTTACTTTTTGGCCATTACAACATTACAGTCAGCTTCTTACTTCTTTCCAGAAAGATTTTCTGCTTCTTAAGATTCCGTTTATGGCTATTATATAATACTAGAACATTGTTAACAAAGAGAAAGTAGGAGAGTGTTGGGCACGATCTCGATGTATGCATATACTAGAATAGCATGATAAAAATCAAAGATTATGTCTGAGTTAGCCAGATACGGGTCAAAGCCCTGCCTCAAAAAAGTCAGGACTTTTGGGCAGATTCCAGTATCCTACCTAAAGACATTTGGAATTTCATATCGGATGACACTTTTTTAGTTAGTGATAGGAATGGAGACAATTATTCCATCTATTTTGACGAAGCGGTACTTGTGATATTTCGGCATGGGATGCGTTTTATTTGGCAGTTTTTTGGATGTTAAATACTATTGGATGGGTTACTTTTTATTGGCATTGGAAGCACAACAATATTGGCGCAAAAGGATCAGTCATTCACTTGCTGATCGTTCGCGAGTCGAACTCGCTCTCTTGCCATGCCTTTCACTCCCTCGCTTGAGTCGGACTCAATCACTCTTTGAGTTTGGAGGATCATTCGTTATTCACTCTCTTGCCATTACCCGCAGGGAGCGCAGCAACCCCCTTCTTTTTCCTTCCTTCAAGTAGGTCCGCTCACTGGAAAGTTAGGTCAATAGAAAGGTTCCATCCTCCAAGAAATATCAAGTAAGAAGACGATGGAACCTATTATTGGTGAGAGATCTCCTCTACACATTATCTTTGGGCGTTTTACTCTCTTTCAAAGAGATGACTATTCAAACCGATGATTATTCGGATGCACATGCTTTGTGAAAATTCCATCTCCTGCACAAGACAAACTGAGCCCTACATGTCACTCTATGTGTTTTCTTGAGTGAATTTCTTTCAGTGCTGTAACGACCCGAGAGCACCCCCTAGCCGTTACATGCGTATTCGACCTCTCAGAGGTCTTATACAAGCCTTAGCATTCATTCATCGCATAGATCATAAAAATCACTAAGAATTTAAAACTTTTATTCAATAACATCAATACGCA
>JAJOOS010022574.1:0-10233 GCA_029582725.1 Solanum chiquidenum | reverse complement strand
GATTACAAGATCAAAGTTAGTTTGGTATATCCTAATTTAAGACCACAAAATTCTAAAGTTATTTTTTTTCTTACTCCTTGTCAAGTCAACATTAGAAAAGCAAATTGAAACGAAGGAAATAGTAAAAAGATACTCCTCAGTCTCAATTTATATGACTCACTTTTTTTAGTCAGTCCCAGAAAGAATGACAGATTTATACATTTACTAACAATTTAAATTTAAAATGTCCATTTTATCCTTACTAAAATTATTTATAGACACACAAATATCTATCACTTATTTTAGATCATAAATTTCAAAAGTTTTCCTTTCTTTCTTAAATTCCGTGTTAAGTCCAAGTAACTCATATAAATTGGGACTGAGGGGTAGTAAACTTCAGGTGTGTTCGGTATGAAGGGAAATGTTTTTCATGACCCAACTATCGTATTTAAGAAAAAGAGGTCTATAAAAAGTCACTTAAGAAAGATGAAATATTTTCTAAAAGAATAAGTGATTTCTTATTTATTTTCTTGAAAAAATATATATCAAACAAGATATTAATAATATGCAAAGCTAATACATACATTATATTTTTCTAACGCATCCTACTAAATAAGTACGTGGACCATGGTGTGTTAAACTAATATTTTACATGATTGTAACAAGCTAGCATTATCTTTATGTAATGACACAGTCGGTCATTTTTTAAAAGATTCATGATTACCATTTTTCTCCTCCCGAGATCGATCCTAAATCTTTTATGTTTGAGTTATAAAAAATTGGTTTCGAACTTTGAGTTAAAAGTGGAGAATTTAAAAGGTTTTGAGTTTAAAAGACGTATATTGTTAAGAAAGGGTTTTTTGGTGTCTTTTACAATTTCAAGTATCATAATAGAATTATGTCAATAACGTTAGTCCCAAAATGTGGAATCTGAGCTCTGAGTTTTTTTGAGGATTTGAGATCCTAAATTGTGAAATTGTGAAATTTTAGCCTTTTGGATTGACTTTGGTCAACATTCAGGGTTCGGATGCTCGGATCAAAATTCTGACAATTGCGTTGAATTCTAGGGACAATTTTAGACCTAGGTGAGGTCTTGCTTGATTTTTGAGAGGTCCCGACCTTAATTTAGTCTTTTTAGACAGTGAGTTAGTTTCTTATGATTTTCACGGATATCGGGTCAAGGAGACCCCGGATTCGTATTTTGACGGTTTCATTAAGTCCAAAACGTCGAGTATAATTGACTTGTATATGTGGTTTGTGTGCACAAATATTTGAACGAATTCTGAGTGTCTTGTTGATGTTTTTTGTGTTGGCTGATGTTTCTGGTGCTGCAGTCTTCACTAAAGCGGAACCTAGTTTGCTTTTGCAATGGTCGCTTAAGAGGAACCTGGTTCGAAAAAGCGAGACTTAACTTTTGGGCGGGGTTCGCTTAAGCGATGGTCGTTTAAGCGAAACCTGGTTCGCAAAAGCTAGACCCCCAGTTTTTGCGGGGTTCGCTTAAGCGGCATCTGGTTCTCTGAGAGGGTTTTTACCTGTCATTTTCGGGGTTTATGCCTCATTTTTCATTTTTGAGCTTGGGGAACCCTTGGGTGGCGATTTTGAAAAAAGAATTGTGCTAAATCATTTGGGTAAGCTTTCATGATCATAAACCTTCATTTTTCTTTGGTTATTTATGAATACAAATAGCAAAATTTGGGATTTTGATTAAAAAATGGCAAGGTTTTTCAAGAACTCAAGTTCTTAGCTAAAATGGAGATTTTGAACTGATTTTAAGTCCTTGTTGGAATGGTTTTCACTAATGAGTTCCTAATGCCTTGGGTAATATACTTTTTTGGTAACCAACAAGATTGTATTAATCACCAAAGTGTAACCATTACATATCCAATAGCAAAGTCACACCCAACTTGTTATTCTAAAAAAATAGAGACAACGAGAACAAAGGAAAACTAAGCTAGCAATCTAAAACGCAAATTGATGAATGGCTTGCATAGTTTTCTGGCTGGCCCTAACACAACAAATATAAGCAATCTCTATAGAAAGAGATTCCCAAGTTCGGCTATCCTTCTCAAAGATTATGTGGTTCCTCTCAATCCAAATCGCATAGACATACTCAATATACACCAACTTAAAAATTTGGGCAGTTGGAGTTTTCCCTTTTGCGACATCAATGATTCCCAAGACATATTGGCTCCAATTATTGTAAGGAGCTTGTACAAATTGAATCCATTGTAATAACTTGCTCCAAACCTGTTGACTGTAAGGACAACTTGTATACATATGATCTCTGGATTCAAGATGAAGTTGGCACAAAACACACTTCAGCTCTATATCTAGTCCTCATTTTTTGAGTCTATTAGTGGTGTTTAGTCTGTTTTGCAGCTGCAGCTGCATAGTGAAGACTGCCTTTGGCCTGGCAAAGGTTTGAAACATCAAGCACTTCCATGGAACTCTCTGTAGGAGCAGAAACAAGTGAAAGTATAGTTGCCTGATCATACTTTTATTTTGCAAGACCGTGGGATGAAACTGTGAATAAACTTGTCTAGCCTCCAAAATTTTCTTTACCATCCAACAAGCTTGTTGGGAAATGATCACTTCTTGGAAAGGAGTTCTTTTAATATAGTAATAATGCACCCACTTAATCCATAACTTATCTTGTTTATGCTCTAGGTCCCAACAATGTTTAGCAATAGCAGCCTTATTCCATGAGTGAAGATTAATTAAGTTGAGGCCACCTACTGATTTTGGAGAACAAACTCTTTTCCAAGCCACCAAAGGTTTCTTGGTGATAGTATTAGTTCCCGACCATAAGTAGCTTCTACAATGCGCATCAATGAGCTTAATCACCTTAGAAGGGATAATAAACAATTGAGCCCAATAGGCTTGAATACCAAATAGAACTGATTGAACAAGTTGCATTCTTTCTTAAGACAGTTTGTTGGTTGTCCATGAGGTAATTTTTGTTGTAACCTTCTCAACAAGTGGAATCCATTGTACTAGATTAAGTTTCCTGGTAGATAGTGGAATCCTTAGATATTTGAAAGGTAGGGTTCCTAATGTCAAACCAAGACGACCCAAAATCTGGCTTTGCACTGTGTGAGTAGTGCCTCCAAAATAAATGGAACTTTTGTTTAAATTTTCCTCTAGTCCAGAAGCTTCAGATAAAATAGTGAAATACTGTTGTAGCATGGTAATAGAGTGAAGCTCGGCACTACAGATTAAGAGAAGGTCGTCTGCAAAGCTCAAGTGTGTAATACCTAGTTTTGAACATCTAGGATGATACTTGAAATTTGCAGATTGCTTAAGATTATTCAATAGTCTGCTAAGGTATTCCATGTCTATAGCAAATAAGTAAGGGGAGATTGTATCACCTTGACTCAATCCCTTTTTTGCATCAAAGGGTTCAGAAGGCTCCCCATTAATCATTATAGTATAGTTCACTGTCTTCACACATTCCATGATCTAGCCTAAGAACTTTGAAGGGAAACCCAGTTCTCGCATGACTTGCTCAAGGTAGATCCATTCCAAAGAATCATACGCCTTTTGGAGATCTATTTTGTTGACACATCTAGGTGAGATGTGTTTTCAAGTATAGGCTCTCACAAGTTCATGGGCCAATATTATATTATCAACAATTTTTCTACCAAGTATAAAATTTGCCTGTGTCTCACAGATCAACATAGACATAACAGGTTGGAGTCTAGCAGCTAGTACTTTCCCAATCAACTTATATAATATAGTGCAACAAGTTATAGGTCTGAACTCTTTCACATTAAGGGGGCTAGCATTTTTGGGAATTAGAGTAATAGTTGTGCAGTTGATAGGTCTATAAAGCCTACCTGTTTGGAAAAACTCTTTGGTGGCCTGTATAATATCATCTTTCAATATGTGCCAAGTATTTTGAAAGAAGCGTTCATTGTACCCATCAATTCCAGGTGCTTTATCACCATCAATAGACTTTAAAGCATCTGAAATCTCTTGATCAGTAATATCGCTGCATAGTTGGATCTTCTGCTAATGAGAGAGAAGATGGGCATGTGTCATCGTTGTTCTATTACCTGCAGGTAAGGTTGAGGAAGAAGTACCCATTAGAGATTTGTATAAGAGAAGAATCTCATCCTTAATCTCAATGGGATCAGTGAGCTTCTTGCCTGAGAGTGACTGAATTACTCCAAGATGCTTCTTTTGGCTTCTCTCTTTGATCACGGCAGAGAAGTACTTGATATTTGCATCACCTTGCTTGACCCATTGTACTCTTGATTTCTGTCTGAGTGCACTTTCTTCAATAAGTGACCACTTCTCGAGATTTTGAACAACTATATTTTCCAATCTATACAAGTCATATGAATTATGGATAGTAAGTTGTCCTTGAATGATTACAAGCTTTTTGCCTGGCATTTGCTATCTTTAGATTAATCTCGTTGAACTCTTCTCTATTTAGTTTCTTTAATTGTGATTTTAATGCCTTGAGTTTAAGCCAAATATTTTCCATCCCATTGTGGCTTAACTCATTAGACCAACCCTGTTGTACAATGTCAATAAAAGTAGTGTGGTCAGCCCATATATTAAAGAATCTAAAAGGACTTTTACCAGAATCATAGTGTGTAGGTTGAGTATCATTGGAGTATGGTCTGAGATGTGAGGAACATCATATTCAAGGACCACATGACCCCATTGTAGCATCCAATCATGATTACAAAAGGCTCTATCGATCCTATTCCAGATCATGTCAGTGCTAGCTTGCTTGTTCTCCAAGTATAGTAGTCCCCACTCCATTTGAATTCAGTCAATTGCACTTGTTTAATACACTCAGAGAAGTCTCAAATTTTAGGAAATGTGATAGGATTACCAAATAATCTATCATCAGGTAACAGTATTGCATTAAAATCTTCACATATCATCCAAGGTCCTTTAATATTTTGGGCAATAGCAACCAGATCAGACCATAAGTTCCTTCTCTGTTCTATAGTATTTAATCCATAAATCACAGTCAACCAGCATTGAAATGAACTAGATCTTCCTTTTACTTGGCAATGTATCAGCTGGGCACTACTAACAATAGTCCCAACTTCAAAACAACGAGGATCCCATACAATCCAAATCCTTCCGTTTGGTGCATATGAATAGTTGGTTAACATGTCCCATCCAAATGTTATATTATCACATATGCATCTATATTTATTCTCCTTGACCATTATCTCCATAATACCAGCTAATTTAATGTGTTTATTACCGAGGTATTGTTTAAGCTCTTTCTGCTTATACCTCTTATTCACTCCTCTAATGTTCCAGAAAAGCCAAGTCATTTGGATATGGATCGCCCTCCTTTGTCTTGGGGAGAAAACCTTTAAATATTTTGCTCAGTTTCGAGGATCCCAAATCCATGCTTAACAGGCACAACTCCCAGTAACAGAAAATTTTCATGGGTAAAATCAAGGCTGGTAGTAAGCTTATCATTCTCTAGTGATTGTGGATTCACTGTTTGTTGCATATATTGAGTCTATAACTCTTTTGATTGTGGTAATTATGTTATCGTGGGTCTCTCTCCAGTGGTAGCTCGTGGAATAGGTCCCTTAACTTGTCGTTCAAAGGAGACTTTAGCATGTTATTTATTCCTCCGTTGAGGGGGCCTATTAGGTTCCTGTGGTGGCAAGTAGGTGTGGCAAACAACTTGATATGTTTGGCAAAAATCAGGTCTCCAATCATAAACAACTTCTTGCAAGAATACTCGTCCACTAGGATCCATCACTGTTATTTCTTTCGGTAGATCAATTGCTATATTAACCTCAATCAACATTCTAGCAAAGAAAATACGAGATTATTTTGTAGTACATTGATTAGCAAAAATAGGAGAACATATGGCACTAGCAATTCGACTAAGTGAATTCACTCCCCAGCAGTTCATTGGTAATTTTGGGAATTTAACCCATAAGGGAATTTCAATAGGAAACTCCACACTAAAATCAAATTCAGGAGTCCAAGGTTTAAGGATTAGAGGTCGATTGTTAACGGTGTATGGCCCTGCATAAAACACCTCTTGCATATCCTCAATTGAGTGAAATTTTATCACATAGTACCCTTCTTCATGGAGATACAGATCAGGTGTTGCCACACTTGCCCAATGTTGTGCAATATACCTAGACATAACATTATAACCTAGTACGGGTCAAACGAAATAAGCAATTAAATCACATCTCCACTTATCAGCTTCTACTCCCACCTCTATTGCATCAAACTTTACCATAGGTTAACCATCAATCAGATCTGGGGGGATATAATTCAGTGACATACCATTATTAGAAGCTCTATTCCCTTTGAATAGATTTGCCCATGGAGATTCAGCAGTTTTCCCTTTCTCGGGTTGCACAATGTTGTTCACTGGTACTGTTCCATTGCTTTTTGGTTCAACGAAATCACCTCTTCCTTCATTCGAATGTGGTATCGCAATTGCTACAGAACTTGGGGGAGTGGTTAATTGGAGCTTCTTTGCAACATCTCCTGCCTTTGACGTAGATTCATATTCTACTGAGCTCACCATATAATTCGAAATTGGAGTGTTTTCTTGCTGCCCTGGGTCACCTGAATCAGCTAGTACTTGAGTCCCAATCGAGCTTCCAAATTCAAGTATCGTGTTACGGGTTCTTCCTCGTCCTTTTCCCCTACCTCTGCCCCTCGCCATTTTCAACCTCAGCGCATGTTAGCAAACATAAACTGAGAGGACCTAGGTGCAATTCCTTAAGTAATGTTTTCAAGTATTAACTTTTGAATTCATACTTTATTTTTGAAATTGGGTTTTTTGTTGATTGACCCACTTTTCAAGAGAATTGATGAGGATATTATTATTTTCGGAAAGTGATTGTGAATACTTGATTGTTACAGATTGTGTGGCATTGGAAGTGATTCGAAAGGGAAAGACTCAACTCTTGGAGTAATTATTGATTGATTTAAGGTAAATGATCTCCTAAACCTTGTATTCTAGTAGAATTCATGTACTTCCTCCGTTGTTTGTGTGTTGAGAGTAA
Source organism: Solanum chiquidenum (assembly GCA_029582725.1). Lineage (NCBI taxonomy): Eukaryota > Viridiplantae > Streptophyta > Magnoliopsida > Solanales > Solanaceae > Solanum > Solanum chiquidenum. The sequence continues at coordinate 3,235 of JAJOOS010022574.1, read as the reverse complement.
TGGAAATGAGGTGAAGGATTTAATTGTCCACTTGAAACATCTAAATGAATAAAAAAGGGTTGAAATGAAAAAGGCTATGTGATGATCATCATGATGTGGATTGCTATTGTGACCCTTGTTGACTGTTTGATGAAATGTTTGATAGTATGAATGTGGACTTCAAATGTATGATTTGTTGTCTCTTTCGTGTGGTGTGATGTTGCTTGTGTGCATTGATTGTTGAACTACGTGATAAGACATATGATGAATTATGATGCCGAGATCTTTGTCGGCGAGTGTGATTAGCCCAAGGTCAATAACGGCAAGTGCTTATAAAGCCGATGAAAAATGATTTCGGCTAGTAATATTGTGCCGATGGGAAATGGTTCCGACAAGAGTTTGATTATTGTGACTTGATGCATTTGATGTTTCTACGTGATTTGCTTGCTATTTGTGATTGATGAACTTGTTCCGTTTGATTGAACTACTTGACTTTGAGATTGACTTACTTGATTCGTTTGATTGGTGATTTGTGACTATTGGACTGCGGATATTGGGCCTTGTGAGTCATGTATTGTAGAATTGCTAGATTGGACTGATTTCTGTGTAGGTTGTAGTTTTAAGAAGTTCAGTTAGAGTGTAAGGGTATTCGATTTCTTGCTAGATGCCTCATTTAATTATTAGGTTGCTTGGTTGTACCGTGTTGTTGGTACTCACTCCTTGCTTCTACACTTGTGTAGGTATACCGAGCCCAGTATAGTGTGGTCGCTCTTCTTCTCTTTTTTGAGGCTCATTAGGACTTTAGAGGTATCTTCTTGTCATCCCGGTGGTCCCTCTTTTCATTTTCTTTAAACTTTGTTCTATTTGAGAAACAAAGACTGAGACTTGTACTTATTTTTTAATTCCGCACTTTATGTATTTAGTGGCTTGTACACGTGACAACCAGATTTTGGGGCATTGTTTAGAATGAATAAGTTTTTTGCATTTGTCTTGCTCTTGCTTTATTGTTTTCCGCATTTCTTTCATTTTCATTCGATTGAGACTGACTTGTCTTGGTGGGAATAGACAAGTATCATCACGCTCATTTTTGGATTGTGACATTTTATCTCTGATTTTTTTTAAAAAAAATCATATTTTTTAAAATAATATCGTAATAACAACTTACTATAATTTTAATCATCAGAAATTTCCAAGTAACTCTGTCAGCAATCATATCTCTATATCCATCATCTATGTATGTGATTTAGCTGATAACATCAATCAATATTTATTTCATTAAAAACCACCACACGTACGTATTGATCTAACTAGATCACTAATGTCTTAATTAATGATCCTACAATTAAGAACATTTTTAAATTTAAGTTATAAAAGACATGACTCTTTCATTATCATGTCTCCATCATAATCAAGTCTCAAAACTTAATCAAGGATTTTATCATTACAATCAAATTATTTTATAATAATTATAACTAAAAATTTATTACATGTCATATACTTATATTAACAAACATTCATAAAAAAAATATGTTTTTTATATGCTTCTCCAAATTTGAAGTGATTGACGTTTCTTTGTTTGTTTTCCCCATAGAGACTTTGCAGTAAATTATGAATCTATCATGAGGGTTCATCACTGGCCCATTGTTCACCCATTAATAAATGGGCCTGCAGACTGTGACAGTGGAAGTTCTATTGTTTTCTAGTCCGACACTTGCTTGGATATGAAATTTACTTCGTAAGAGCAGTACGAACGTAGATAATTTTATTTTATTTTTAAATAATAAATTTAATTTGTTAATTTATTTTATAACTTTTTTATAAATATATATTTAATTTTTGGTTTTATAGATAATTTTTTTTGTAAATAACACATGAATAATTCACTCATTTCCTGCACAATCCATACGTAAGGTAGAAATTGAAATTGGCCTTGCAACTTGCAAGTTAAAGAAACGAAAACTTAAAGGACAAAGTATAAAATAAAATAAGGAGGAGGATAATTCTATTAATTCTTTTTATTTTTTTAAATTCCTTCCTTGGAGTCGTGGTTCCATCATATATATGTTCTTTATCGTCCTAATATAAGCTATCAGGACACCTCTAGGCTTCAGCCTCCAAGCATGTCTAGAGAGAATTTTGCGAAACTTTGTCATAAGCCTTTTCAAGTTCAATGAACATCATATGTAGGTCTTTCTCTATACTTCTTTACCAGTCACCGCACAAGATGGATGACTTTAGTAATTGATTGTCTTGACATGAATCCAAATTGATTCTCGAGAATGGACACCCCTCTCCTCACCCTCATATCCATCACTCTCTCTCACCTTCATCGTGTACCTTAACAATTTGATACGCTGTAATTATTACAATTTTCAATATCATCATTGTTTTTGTATAAATGGAACCATTGTACTCCACTTTCATTCATCAGGCATTTTTGTCATCATAAAAATAACATTAACCAACCTATTAACCATGTCATGCCTACCTTGTGGGTGCTCTTCAAAAATCCATTGAAATCTTACTGAGACTGGTCGTTCTTCCCTTACTCATCCTACTAATAGCATATTTAACCTCATCAACCCTAAAAGACGTACAATACCTAAAGTCCCAGTGTCTTTTACGGTGGACCAAATCACCCAACACAATATTTTTGTCCCTTTCTTCAAAACTAACGTTGGAGTCAACAATAAAATTGTATGTGTTTGATTATATACTTATTACAAAGAATATTTGGGATAATGATTCGTGCTTGAATGTATTGGAATACAATTTCAAAAGTGAAAAGTACATTGAAAAATAAAATTATCAGTTTCAACAACAACAACAAAAAAGTAAGTTGAAAAACAACAATAGCAACATGTTCATTGCAATTCCACAAGTGAGGTATGGAGGAAGTAGTGTATACACAAACTTTATCCCTACCTTGAGAGATAGAAAAGTTAATTTTGATAAATCCTTAACTCAAAGACAAGTTTATCAAAGCAGTTCAAAAAAAAATATTAGTGAAAAAGTCACGATAAAATATTAAAGATAACATGACAAAATATTATTAAAAAATATAATAATAACTACAACATAATGATACAATAATCAAGTGCAAGAAACAATAAATAGTAACTAAAATCAAATACAAAAACCAACATAGGCATAGTCCTAAAAAAAAAAGGTGGGAGGGGGGGGGGGGTTTACGCGGATAAGCAAATATATACTGGTTAATTAGCTAAATAGTTATAGTCTGAATTAATTACCACTC
>JAJOOS010022573.1:0-10914 GCA_029582725.1 Solanum chiquidenum | reverse complement strand
TCAAGAACTTAAATCCTTCAACTTTTTGAGAATGAAACTTCGCTGAAAATAATATGTTTGGCATGTGGGTGAACAAACCCAACACTATGGAAGCTTACATACCTCTTAGGGATCAAACCCATGGTGAAAATCCGCAACAACTCTCAAGAACTTCGACGAACGCTTCGATCCTTTCTCTTTTCTCCTCTTCTCTCTTCTTCCTTTCTCTTCTTGAACTCTCAACTAAAACCCTAGGCGTAGACTAGGATTATAAAACTAAAACTAATCAGATTAGACCCCTAAAATATTACTAAAAATGAATTAAATCTGATTGGTAAGGAAAAGACCAAAATACCCCTCTAAAATTCGGTTTTGACTTTCTTTATCTAGACAACCCATCTCCCTCATACGATATCGAAACTGAGAAAACTCGGTGGCGTTGGAAACATAATTCAAAGATATTTCCTACGGTATCTGATAGAACACCTAACTCATTCTGAGCTAGAAGTTATGACCGTTTGAAGTCAACCCAAAACTCATACTTAGCTTAGCTTGCAAGATTTCAGATTTTTTGCTATTTCCAATCTAGTTCTTTTAGAAACTCAAGGTGCTACATCTAGTGACCTGACCTTAATACTTAAGAAATTTTAAATTCCTTAGTAAAATACTACTCACAATGAGTTAGGTGAAGAGCTAATCCCAATGGGGGCGAATTCTCGTAACAGGGATATGTAATGTAGCTTCTTCCATTTTGCTTGTGGGGTATCATTTTGTCGAAGAGAAGTCCCAACATCTTCATCGGCAAGATGAACAAACAACATGCTTAGAACTCACTACAAGCATAACATAACGGGATGTAGTTAAAACTTAAGTTTTATTATAATACCTTCTTCTTTTTTTTCTTATGATGGGATTTGCTCAACATCATTTGGTTTACAAGAGGTTCCGTCATTTTCCATGACAGGCTGCATACACATAATTGATTCTCATAATAAAAGGTGAGGGTGGCGTACGATGCAAAGTGTATGCATGTTCTTAATTATAGAGCAAAAGATGGAGAAAAATACAGTTACTTCATGAACACTTTTAGGTCTAGAAGATACACCAATCCCAGCATTTTCATCAACGTTAAATGTAGTTGCTCCAGATATAACAGCTTTCATATTTACCTGGAGTTCACCAATTTTGTAAAATAACATAATATATTTATGTTAAGTAGATGTTTTAGGGTATGCCTCTACCACCACTAATTTTTCCCTCATTCAGTACAACATACGTCATCCACAAAGAAAAATCAGAAACTAATATAAGCTTGTAAGATGTATAATTTCTAATTAATTACCATTGATGTCTTTTTTCTGTTCTTTGTCAAGTATTGTCTTCTCAATAGAGCCATGTTGGTCCTTTTTCTTTTTTCCTTCATCGTCTACATCAGATTTTGTGTTCTACTTCATCTTCTTACATTCCTCCTTTTCTTTTCTTCTCATCTCAGTTTCATGCGAAATATACTGGAGAATTATACAAAAAAAAAGTTCACCTAATTATGTATCTAAATTTATAAATTTAGATATATAATTCGGTAGACTTAGTTTTTGTATAATTCTACATTATCTTTGGCATTAAATTGGAATGAAAAAGAAAGAAAGGGACCATAAGAAGATGAAACAGAGTTAAAAATTTGATGTAGACAATGACGGGAAAAAGAGAAAGGATTATGACTCTGTTGAGAAGACAATACTTGACAAAGAACAGAAAAAAGAAATCAATGGTAATTAATTTTAAACTATGCATCTTACATGCTTATATTAGTTTCTGATTTTTCTTTGTGAATGACTTATGTTATTATTGAATGAGAAGGAAAAAAATAGAGGTGGTAGAATTATTAAAACACCTAATTAACATAAATATATTATGTTATTTTACAAAATTTGGGGAACTCCAGGTAAAGATGAAGTTGATAAGTCTGGAGCAACTACATATAATGTTGATGACAATGCTGAGATTGGTGTATCTTATGGACCTTTTCATGAAGTAAGTGTATTTTTTCCATCTTTTTCTCTATAATTAAGTAACTTGCATACACTTTGCATTCCATGTCACCCTCAACTTTTATTATGTGAATCAATTATGTGTGTGTAGCTTGCCAAGGAAGATGATGGGACCTTTTTTTCAACCAAAAGATGTGCAAATTCTATCACAAGCAAAACAAAAAAACATATTATGATAAAACTTAAGTTTTAACTACCTCTCGTTACATTATTCTTGTAGTGAGTTCTTAGCATGTCGTTTGTCAATCTTGCCGATGAAGATGTTGGAACTTCTCATCAACAAAATGATATCCTGTTCAAAGTTACAATGATGTGGTAAATCAAAAGAAATATGCTAGCTTAATTGGAAGCTCGAGGTATGTTACTGATTGTACTAGGCTTGATATTGCATATGCAGTAGGAGTACTTAGCAGGTTCACAAGAAAGCCAAGTAATGAACATTGGCATGTTATAACAAGAGTTATGAGATATTTAATTGGGATAAAAACTTGTGATTTGTTCAATAAAAAATATCATGTTGTACTTGAAGATTTTGCTGATGCAGATTGGAACAATTTATCAGATGATTCTTGTTCTACCAAGGGTTACACTTTTACTTTGGCTGGTGGTGCTATTTGTTGGAAATAAAAAAAAAAGCGAACTATAATTGCTAACTCTACCATGGAGGCTCTAATATTGTTTAGCTTTGGCTAGTAAGAAGGAATTGGTTGAGGAATTTGTTATTTCAAATACTTTATTTTGGAAAATCAATTCCTCCTATTTTAATTCATTGTAATAGCATCACAATAATTGGTAGAGTTCAAAACAGTTATTATTATAGTAAATCTGGACCTATAAGGAGGAAATATAATAGTGTGAGATCATATTTGACAAGTGGTACCATTAATGTTGATTATGTCAATTCTTATCATGATAATCTTGCATATTCTTTTATTAAGGCTTTAACAAGAGAAAAGGTCTGAAGCACATAGAAGGGGTGGGATTGAAGCTTGTAAATCAACGAGTCATATATGAGGAACCCAACCCGGAGACTAGAGATCCTATAATTAGATTCAACGGAAAAAATGAATCATATGATGACTTACTGTGAAATGCATTGTTTTATTTCCCGTCCTATGATTTGAGTGCATTGTTTCCTATAGTAATTGTGGAGGTTGAGTTTATAAAAACTCTTAATGAAAATTTGTATCCCGTATGGGTAGAGTGTTAAACTTACAAGAGAACTCTAAAAAATATCACCTATGTAAGTGTTGAAGTAGGTTGTCTTCTATTAGAATTGAGCTTATTCTCAAAACCACTCATGAAACTGGGATAACAAAAGATCGTAATGTGCTGGCTAGTAAAGCTCATGTCAATACCTTGATTATTGTGGTGAGCAGTAATATTTTATTTTCCTTAAGCAGTCATAGTTCAAGTCTGAGACCACTACAACTGAGTAAAAAACACTATTTTACCAAGTAGAGATTCAATACAGAGCACACCTCTCACTATGCATGATAGTTTTCCTTCAGCTTGTATACTCTCTTGTGTTAATATTAAAAATGAGCAGGAGGTTGTTAGTGTGACATTTTTAATATTAATGTTTAATAGTATTAATTAGCTTTATTATGGGGTACAAAGATGCTACACTTTGATGCTGCTCTTTCCTGCCGTTGGTGGGCATTCATTGTGCCTTACTCCTATTCGTTGCTTCATGGAGAATTGCCAAAGTATGGTGAGCTGATTGATGTTGTAATAATCAAACACATAGTAGTTTCATAAATAGATTTGGTATGTATATGTACCAGGCGTGTCAATCACATCTAGTATTTGTCCATTTGGTAGTTGGGTGCGTTGAACCTCACAAGTAGCTGTAACTCCAGCAGATTGAGGCATTGACCTAAATATCTTTTTCCCAAGAATGCTAAACAAAATGTGTGTATTGATTAAATTGTTGAGATCTTAGATTTGCGATGTAAAATGTTGAAATTGAAAATTTTGCTAAATCTAGAAGGAATTACACTCATGCACATACCAAAAAAAATGTAAGACACCTAAATTGGTGTTAATAGAGTATTGTTTAATCAAGTAAATATCACATTTTGATCTTAAATTCTGTGGGATTAATTAAAAAATGTGTGTATTGATTAAATTGTTAAGATCTTAGATTTGCGATGTAGAATATTGGAATTGAAAATTTTGCTAAATCTAGAAGGAATGACACTCATGATTAGACCAAAAAAAAATGTAAGAAACCTAAATTGGGATAAATAGAGTATTGTTTAATCAAGTAAATATCACATTTTGATCTTATGTCCAAAGCTTCGAACACTCTATCCTCCCTAAACTTCACTTGTAGAATTACACTAGATATATTATTATTATTGTTATAGTATCCGATGGTCTATAGATTAAAAAAACTTAACCTTTACAAAGCTAACATCATTTTACAAAAACTTTGAGAGCCATTTGGACATAAGATCAAAATGTGATATTTACTTGATTAAACAATACTTTATTTATTCCAATTTAGGTGTCTTACATTTTTTTTTGGTCTGTTCATGAGTGTAATTCCTTTTAGATTTAGCAAAATTTTCAATTCCAACATTCTACATCGCAAGTCTAAGATCTCAACAATTTAATCAATACACACATTTTTTAATTAATCCCACAAAATTTAAGATCAAAATGTGATATTTACTTGATTAAACAATACTCTATTTATCCCAATTAGGTGTCTTACAAATTTTTTTTGGTCTGTTCATGAGTGTCCTTCTAAATTTAGCAAAATTTTCAATTTCAACATTGTACATCGCAAATCTAAGATCTCAACAATTTAATCAATACACACATTTTTAATTAAAATCTACATTTTTTATTTCTGTCCGTTGAGGACTTTAGAGAATTTCATTTTGTTCTTTACTACTGCATTACTTTGTAGATGTTAGTGGCCATTGACTTATGGCCAAAAAGGGAGCGATAAGCTTTCTATATTAGGTAAGGCGATAACATGGATTCTCGAATAAATAGAATTAGAAGATGAGTTTACCAGGGGAATCGTTATCCTATCTTGTTGAGTTCAGGCTTCATAGATGTCTCATCTGCAGCATCATTTGATTCACCAACAACATAAGTTGTGGGGATAGCCAGAAAGGGCATGTGGATTTGAATATAATCTTAAAATTACGGAGTGCCTCTCTTTGCATAAAACATAATATATGCCTGCTCTGTCAAAAAACATTTTCTTGAACAAAAATAATCTATGACAAAATCAAATAAAATATCAAGTTAGTCGTCATACGTTGACAAAATCAAATCAACCTATGAAGACTAACTTGATATTTTATTTGATTTTGTAATAGATTGTTTCTGTTCAAGAAGATGTTGTTTTGGCAGAGCAGGCATATATTATGTTTTATGCAAAGAGAGGCGCTCCATGATTTTTATATTATATTCAAATCCACATGCCCTTCGTATATTTGACTATCCCCACAAGTTTTATTGTTGGTGAATCGAATGATCTTGCTGATAAGACATCTCTGAAGCCTGAACTCAACAAGATTGAGGAAAATCATTCCCCTGGTAAACTCATCTTCTACTTCTATTTATTCGAGAATCTATGTTATTGCCTTAGTAAATATAGAAAGCTTATCGCTCCCTTTTTGGACATTTATCTACCTATTTACTACTCCATTATCTTCCTATTTATCATATGGAAGAATTCCTCACCTATATATAGTAATGGTTTTCCTTTAATTTGTTTTGAGTACACAAAAATAGTCATAAAAGTTACTAAAAAAAGAGAGTTCCTATTAGTTGAAGGGAGATGCCTTTTTGTGAAGTTTTGGATTCAACTCTTATCTAGAGTTTGTTGAGTTATACTTTGTGATTGGGTTGTTGTATTCTAGAGGGGACAAGTCAAGAAAACTAGTATTGGACTAGTGAAAAGATTTGTCTTAATAGGCTTGAATCTCCTTAAAGAGGGCAAGATATTCGTGTCTCAACCATTAATTATTTTCAATTGTAATTTGTAATCCTGTAATTTTCACCAATATATTTAATTAAATCAAAGGTTGAAGTTTCAGATAAGAGGAATAGTAAACAATTGCCAACAGGATATATACAGGAACACTTACAAGATGATTTTTAGAATAAACAAACAAACTTGGATCAAATGTGAAGATCATTAAATTCAATGGGGGAATTTGGAGAAGAAGCATAAGGCAAAAAGAAGAGTAATCACATACTGAGTACTAGTCATGTTATGATCTTTGGAACTCTATGTCTTGAAGTTTTTTTTACTATCAGGAATTTGTTAAATATTTTAAGTTTAAGAACATATGTGTTTGTTTTTCTCTTTTCCTTTCATCATGATTGTGATAAAAAAAAAACCAGGGTAAGTTTCCTTGTACCCATTGGTGTGTAGCTTTTTCTTTGATATCAAGTTCAATTTTGATCAAATGAACTTTCAAAATTAAATAGTCATTTTCATTTGTAAGTATGTTTGGCCAAATATTTTAGAGGAAAAAGATGTTTATTTATTTATTTTCAATAATTATTTATGTTTAAAATTTGAGGTGTTTGATTACGCTTTTGAAAAAAAAAAAAATTTAAAAAGTAGCAGAGTTTTTAATAAAATTGTACATTTTCCCTTTAATGGACTAGTCTTTATTTTTTGTCATTCAAATGAATTGGTTTTTAATATTTCCCATTAGCAAGCAAGCTTACGCCTAATGAAGCATAAGCTTTTTGGAAATTGAAGACATAACTAGGCATAACTTGTGAAATATTATCACATGAGAATATAAATTTATGCCCTGCCAAAAAAAAAATTTGTTATGAGAGGCAAAAATTAAAGACTAACACAAATTAAAGGCAAAAGTGCAAACGACTCGCTATTTTTCAAAAGCTAGAAAAAACATTTTTTCCCCAAAATTACTTTTTCGGAAAATACTTTTGAGAAAATATACTTAGAATTTTTTTTAAAAAATTTCAAACACTTATTATTGTTCAAAAGTACTTTTTAATTAGATAAGTCAAACACAAACTGCTTCTCATAAATAAAAGGGATAAGGGTCTGAAAAATACCCCAACTTTGGTCGAATTTACTGTTGCGATACTAAACTTTCATGAGGACCTGTTACCTCCCTAGTCTATTTAATATGTATTTTAAACATATATATTTTCCCACGTGGACATAAAAAATAATGCAAAATTATAAATAGTAATGTGTCCACGTGGGCACATATATACCTTTAAAATACACTATTAAATAGTTCAGTGGGTAAAAAATACACTATTAAATAGTCTAGGGAGGTAATAGGTCATTATGAAAGTTTAGTATCACAACAATAAATTTGACAAAAAGTTGGGGTATTTTTCAGGCCCTTATCCCTAAATAAAAAATACGTTCGAAAAACACTTTTCAAAATAAGCAAAGAAGTTTGACAGGAAAAACATTTAAATTTTGAACTTAAAACATAAAATTTTGAGTTTTGAAGTCATGATTTTTGAAGTTTGGCAAGGTCACAATAGTTATAACTAAAATAACATTTGTGATAGACTATTAAATCACCCGATTATGTGACCTTGCTACTTTCTAATATGCTTTTAAAAAGAATGATACTTTTTTCAAATATGATTACAAGTTTTTATAGCCTCATAATAAATTTTCATATTTAAAATCACAATTCTTTGTTTCAAAACAGAAAAAAAAAAAAGAAAAAAAAAAAGGAAGAAATATTTCTTACATCAGGCTGTATCACAAAAAATTATGATGAAGAAGTAAGTCAAGTTGTGAATTTTAATGGACAATTAGGACACTTGGAGATACACTAACAAAATATTAAAAAATAAAAAATTATTAAATGAAATAATTAATCCACATATATATTTAAGACCTTATATTACATTTTATATATCTACTAATTAGTAATTTGTAATATAACAAATTAATTACGAGTGATAACAGATTTGAATGAATTAATTTTAAATTTAGTTTTTTATTTGTTTGTTTTAATATTTAAATGCATGTAAGAGAAGGTAAAAAAATGTACATTTTGAGAGGAGTTATCAAGGAAACCAAAGTACTGGGTGGAGTTTGAGGAAACCAAATCACACACTTTTTACGTTTTTTCAATAAGACCAAATGTCTAGAACACATTTGGGAGAAAACAAAACTTCAAACTTCCTTCGACAATTATTGCTTCAACTTTTTCTTTATTGTGGACAAAACCCTAATGCTATTTATTTTTTCCTTCATTACAAACACATTTCAAAAGAACATACTATTTTTTCTTTTTCAAAAAATGAGAAATGAAACTTTATCTACTTTAGAGGTTTCGGGGGAGAAGAGGTTTTTTTTATATATATATAGTATGTTTCTTTTGAAGAACAAGGTTAGGGGCTAAGGTACAAGTAAAGTTTATATTTACTTGGTTTTGTTTTTTTACTAGTTGAATTCTTTTGACTAACTTGACTTGTTATTTTATGTGTGAACGTGAAAAAGGTACTAGTAAGTTGTTGGTAGAGAATCTTTTTTTAAAAAAAAATAAATTGTTTTAATGTGATTTACTATTGATAGTTGAAGATCGTACTAGAATTTTGAGTTTATTAGTTTTGTAGTTTATTCGAGTTTTAATAAATTATTTGTATTTATTAAGTAAATTTTTAATACATTTACATGATTTAACTGAAAACTATTAATTTTTGTTGAGTCCATACTTAAAGCTTTAGCTCCGCCCCAATTAAGAGTTGTGCAAGAGCCAGAAATTTTAACAAGAAAAACTTAGAAAAATAAAATTAAAGCAATTTTCAAACGACTTATCATAGCAACAAATTTTTTCCCTAAACCACAATTAGGAATTCAAAAGTTTGTATAAGTATATGTATGAAAAAAATATTTTTATGCTATTTGTATGCTATGATTTCCCAATTCAATGGAAGAATCCCAGTGTGGATTTCCGACGAAAGATTATATATGTACTAAACGACAAAAAAGGACGATTTTATAATCCTTTTTAGGATTAACTTTGTTAATTATGTCAAATGTTTCAAATTGGAACTTTAATTTAACTAAAAAACGACAAAGAAGACGAAAAAAGGGAAAAGACATAAATTTACTTCTGAATCTGTCCCAAAAAGTCAGTTAGATTCTTAAATTATCATGCTGACCTATTACACACCTATATTACTAAAAATGAATTTATTTATCCTTGAGATGTATAACAACACTCTCACAATGGAAGGTATATCACACTCGCGTCACATTAATGCCACCTCACAGTCATGTCAGATTTCTAAAACGATTCTCCATGTCATTCAATTATTTCTTCTTCAAAGAATACCACCATGGAACCATTATCATTGTGACCGTATCAGTACCAAATCTATATATCTCATTATAAAAAAACAAAATAGCCGCCACAAATTTTACCACCTACGATCAAATCCACCATCGAAATTACACTATCTCCATCACCCCACAAAAATTATTAAGATTCACCACAAAATTCAACAGCCATAACTAAACTCATTACCAAAATCAAATCATCACCATCAAAAGGTACAAATTCACCACCATTGCCAATATCTATTTTTTTTCTTCACCACCTTCAATTTCCACTTCTTTGTCACCTAACACCCATCACTAACAGATCCATAATTATATTTTACTTTTTAAATTCAACCATTAATTTTATAATCCACCAATATAACCGAAGAGAAAAATCAACTATAATGAAAATGGTGAAAACGAATAAGCTTTAAAATTGGATATGATTTGTGGGGGGAGGGGGGAGAGGATTTTGGTGGAGATGGGAGGTGGGTGGGTGGATGAAAAATCGGGTATGGCCTGTGAAACTCAGGCTGAATTGACAAGTTTCAGTACTTTGATATATGGACCAATGTCCCGTAAAGGTTTTACGAGTAGTAGACTTGACTTGTAAATCTCAAACAAACTTGACAGTTTATGAAGTTGGTATACGGTTCCTATCTACGGTCTGTAATTCCTTGTACGACCCATAAATGGTGTCCGTAAAACAAAGAAAATTTTGTAGACTTGGCTTTCTGAACTCTCAAGGTCTGATCTAGACTAAAAAACTTTTTAGGTGTTACAAAAATGAATTAAAAATTGATATGTGAATGAAATTTTGTATGAAATGTGGTATATATTGTTTTTGAGATATGTGTGAATTGTGATCACAATGTGTATAAATTCTATATAATTAGTCTTAAAATATTGAAAAAAGATATTTCTATGAAAGATTGAAATCTAATTTTTTTTAATTACAAAATTTATCATCGTCAATGTTATATCTTTTAAAAAATTTGAAAAACTGATGTCGAGTGAATCGAGCAAAAAAATTAAAAGAACAAGGAGAAATATTGAAAAATTGATTGTGTACGAATTTTGAACGAGAGATCTATATTATTTAGAATGGATTCTTAGAGCAAAAATGCAAAAAAAATAAGAAATAATACATCTTATTTTAATATTTTTTTGATGGGGAGAGAACATAAGGGAATACAATTTCTTGGTAACTAAACGATTTCCTTCTGTAGCAATGTTTTTCTGGTTACTAATTGGTGCTAGTAAAATTCACCTTGTTATACCCCATTTTAACTCAAGGTCAAGACAGTGTACAACATTTTGGTGATTTCCAAATAATTAACTTAAGAAGTCGCCACCTAATTATTTTTAAAGGTTAATTAGGACACCTAAATATTCAACTAAATAATATTAAAATTGACTTCAATTAAGTGGTCTACTAAACTAAAGATTCTAGGTAAGGGTTCTAATTTATCCTAAAGGGAAGGGGTAAGGCATCCTTTAAGATCCGTAAAAAACAGTTAACCGACCAAAACTTAGGTTAATTAATTTTAAAGAAAGTGAATACTAAGAGAATCA
>JAJOOS010022572.1:0-10763 GCA_029582725.1 Solanum chiquidenum | reverse complement strand
TATCAACATCTATGAACTATAATCTTTATTGGACCATTCCGAATTCTAAGTTTTAAACTTGAAATAATATATTAAAAGATAAAAAATATGAAATAGTATAAGAAATATTTTAAAATTATATCAAAGTAAATATTTTTATGTATAAAATAAAATTTTAAAATTATATATATAATGTCGGGTTGGTTTGGTCTCGGGTTGGTTTTTTTTAGTTAAAACCAAACCAACCCAAATATAGTTGTGTTTTTTTTTCAATACCAAACCAAGTCAAACCAAACCACTAGTCGAGTATTTTTTCGATTTGACTCGGTTTGCGGTTTGGTTCAATTTTCGGTTCGATTTTATACACCCCTAACTACAATAAATAAACAAAGAAAGGAGAAAGTCAAATTTAGGCTTTCGGCCCAAATTCAAATTTTTGACCTTTGTCCACCTGTCCTAAATCTAAAAATTGGCCCATTTTAGCCCTTTCTTCCTTCGAACTAGGGTTGTTCATGGTTATGGTTATACAACCAAACCGAACCGCAATTCAAATCAAACCGATTAAAAAAACTGATATTTGGTTTGATTTGGTTAGGTTTGGTTTTAAATTTTGAAAAACCGATATTATTTGGTTTGGTTTTGGTTTCCTAAAAATTAACCGCAAAAATAACCAAACCGAATCGAGAAGTTATATATATAAATTTTATAATTTTTTTAAAAATAAAATATTAGTATTTTGATAAATTTTAATTAACTTAATTCTTTAATTTTATTATTTTCTGAAGCCCAACACTTAAATTTTAGCCAATTATTATAACCTTAAGTCTAAATCCCTCAATATTCATTACTTTAAAGATCACACTTTCTATGTTCTTTATAAAATTCTCTAACGCAAAATATTGGTTTTTTTTAGAAGTAATTTCTCAATATTTTAAGGTGTAATTTTATTGGTATGTCTATTGATAATTAAGATGTTGAGATCTCCAGAATATTGAACCAACTTTATGTTATTGACAATGAGTTTTTTTAGTTTCTAAAATTTGGTACATTGGATGAATCATTTTGTTCGTGTAATAGCTTATTTGTGAATTATTCATGTACTAAGTGTTTGTGTCTATCGAGATGCATATGTCCTCAACAAACTTATTACTTTCGAACCGAAAAAAATCGATAAAAACCTAACCAAACCAATGATAACCAAACCGACGGTCATTTTTTTATTTGGTTTGATTTGGTTTTAGAAATTTAAAAACCGATTTAAATTGGTTTGGTTTTGGTTTTAACTAATCACCGATCCAAACCGAATCATGAACACCCCTACTTTCAACTTGCTGTTATAAAAGAAAGGGAAAATTAGTAAACTAGTAAAAAAAAAACATAATTAGTAAAAATATCCATACTTTATAAATATTAGTAAAAATGTCAAGAATGTCATTATTTTAAAAAACTTTGTGTATCTTAATTTTCTTCCTACTTTATCTCCCATTGACAATTACATGTTTTCAATTCTCTCCTAATTTTTTAAAAAAATCTCTCTCTCATATTTATCTTTTCAGATTCTTAATTCTATCTCTTATTTTTTTTTTTAAAATTCTCTCTCTCATATTTATCTTTTCAGATTCTAAATTCTCTCTCTTATTTTAAAAAAAAATATCTCTCATATTTATCTTTTCAGATTATCCTCCAACATTCAAGTTGCCCATATCTCTCTTCCGTAAATTTTGATTATTTTTTCAAAAATTGGATCAACAACAATCTCTTTGATTAAGGTATTAATTTTTATCCTATTTTTAGATTTCTTTTCTGATTTTATTTTTGTTTAAATCTTTAAAAATTATTGTTTGTAGTTGAAATCTCGATTAGGGTTCACTCTCCAATGGTTGAATCCAATAAAGAAATTGATTGATCTGATCTGTGTGATTTGTCATATTCTGTATTTTGAATTTGTTTTTCATGTTGTATTTTGTAAACTTTTGAGAGTCTGAGTTGTTGTTTGGTTATTGTATTCTGAATCTTAGTGTATAGCTTCAGTTTTTTATTATTTATAAATATTGAATGGTATGTTATATTATGTATTCAAATTTTAAGTGTTATGTTGTATTTTGGTATTCATTATCAAATTCAATATACATCTTTGTTGAATATGTATTTATGGGTTTAACATTGTATTCATTATGATTGTTGCAATTTATTAGGCATCATGACCAAAACCGATACAAGAAGAATAAATAATACATTCCAATGCCAATGAATTTTGGTGTTGATCATAGACAATAAAAAATGGTTTTACAAGTTGTCCTCTAAAGGACAGTTGCTGAGTGACTCGGTAAGTAAGAATTATATCTTTTTTTCATTAATAATGATTTTTATTAGTTAATGAGTTTTTATCATTTTTTGTTTAGCATATCAATGGTATTTTCTATTATTTGCGAAAGAAAGCCAAGTATAAAGTTGCAAGCAGATATAAATACACAACCATCGATTGTGTATTTACATCCAAAATTTCATCGATTTGGGGGAAGTATGCAGATTTGGATAGTGATGTTTGATGCGTTGATGAAGATAATATTATAGGTGAATACATTAGAGGGTATAAAGTGCATGCTGGCATCCCTTGGCATCTGGTGGATCACATCTTTGTTCCTGTACATGTTAATGACAAATTTCATTGGGTATTGACATTAGTATCTCTTAATGATAAACGTTTATGATTCTTACAGAGCAGCAGGTCACAATGCAGCGATCATGTGTGAGGTAAAAAAGTTGGCTCAACTCATTCCTCTAAAATTGACAATGAACGATTATTACAAAAACAGAGGAGTAGATATATCTTTTAGTCAAGAAGAGAACGAGTTTTTTGATATAGTCCTCACTGAAAACATACCTCAACAAGAACATGACAACATGTAAGTTGGTGTATTATTTTGAATTTAGTATTCTCATATATTTATCTATTTGTATTGTTATTTTCTCTTCTCTGAATGTATGTAGGGATTGCGGTATTTATATGCTTGCTTATGCTGAGTGGCTGTCTTATGGACAAGAATATCCGGCCGGTAAATTCGATGTAATGTTTTTAAGGTCAAGATACGCTGCACTTCTTTGGAACTATGGCCAACAGAAGAATGATGTTGAAGCCATTAGTGATAGTGAGGCACCCCCAAGACATAACATGCCTCAAATAGTTCGGGATGATAGTGAAACAATTGAAATACATTAGTTGTGTATTTGTAGTTTAGTTAATTTTGCTTTATTATGAACTATTTTGTCTACTTTTTATCATGAACTATTTTGTCTACTTATTATTATGAACTATTTTGTCTACTTTTTATTATGAACTATTTTGTCTACTTATTATTATGAACTATTTTGTCTACTATATTATGCAAAGTCATCATTTTGATCTTATAAAGTGTTGATTCATCATTAAACAATTTTGAGACATATTACTGTATTTCATTGATTGTGAAGTGTTGAACTCTCAAAAATACATTATGTAAAGTCATAATGTGTTCTCAATAGAATATTTAAATACAAATGGTTATGATTTCAAATACAAAGATAGGTTGGCGACCTCTCAAATACGGATACAATTTGTGTTGCCACGATATGTTAGTTTACTTTTTGTATTTATTTTAGATATAATGAACTTGAACAGTTTTGTATTTCGTCTTGATCAATAAAGTTGTAACCTCTGTTACTTTCAGAAAAGCAAATCAATTACACAAGGTCCATTTGAAGTAATATATTTAAACGAATACATAATAAATGACAATACAAACTGACATCTAAATACATAATTGTATTCATTTTACATATAATGAACTTGAATAGATTTGTATTTCGTATTGATCAATATACAATTCGTGTTGCCACAATATGTTAGTTTACTTTTTGTATTCATTTTAGATATAATGAACTTAAACAGTTTTGTATTTCGTCTTGATCAATATAGTTGTATCCTCTGTTACTTTCAGAAAAGCAAGTCAATTACACAAGATCAATTTGAAGTAATATATTTAAACGAATACATAATAAATGACAATACAAATTGACATATGAATACATAATTGTATTCATTTTACATATAATGAACTTGAACAGTTTTATATTTCGTATTGATCAATATAATTGTATCCACTGTTACTTCCAGAAAAGCAAGTCAATTACACAAGGTCAATTTGAAGTAATATTCATCAACTAAATCTTTAAATGTTGCATATTCTTTCATTATAATTGTCTCTATTGTGTAATCAACGTAGCAATTTTCTTCGTTCCATCTCCTAGAATGCATAATTATGAAACTAATACTCCCCATATTTTCTTTGTATTCAAACTAAAAAAAATAAAATACTCAAGTCATTAACAAATACAAAATTAGAGATGTTAATAGTTTTTTTTTGTATCCAAGTTAAAAATGTATGTATTTACAATAGTCCTTGCATCAAGTACAAAACAAATATTGAAACATTAAAAACAAATTTGAACAAAACTGTATTTTTCATATTTCAATGAAGTCTGCCAACATATATGTATACAAATTAAATATTGAACCATTAAGAACAAACGGCCGATCAAAAAATCTTCAAACAATCCATTAACATTTTTCGTAATCAGCAACCACAAAAAATTAAACAAATCCACCAAAACTAATTTTTCTTACGTTGTTCATAGTACATACATTTTACAATGAAAACAAATACAGTTTACAATTATTTACAAACTTTCATATCAAAATTTTATAATCACTTAGAAAAAGATTAAGGATGAAGCAATTAACTAATACCTGGTCCAATTTGTATTCAACCAATTTGATCGAACTCTCAGTAGAAAAATTCTCCTCCACAGCTGTTTGTCAATAATTTTTTTGTCCTGTTTTGTTAAAATAATTCTCAACAAACAAAAAAAAAGATTTCAATCAAAATATATTGAAAATCGATAATGAGAGAACTCATCAGTTATGGAGAAAAGCGATTAGTATTTAGTTTTGAAATTTTGTAACTGCTGAGACTTTTAAGCAATTGTTCCTTTTTAAAAAAATTATCTCCCCTAAATTTCTCCTTTTTGTTATTTAACAATTGTATTCTTTCAATTAAAACAAATAATAAAAACTTAAATAAGATACATAATAAATTAAAATTTTGACATTTCTACTAAATATTGAAAGTGTTGACATTGGATCCTATTAAATGTCAAAAATATTGACATTTTGAAAAATTTCCCTAAAAGAAAAGCAAAATTATCCATGGCCCATTTTCTCTCAAAACCTACTTAGTCCAAAAACCAGCGTATACATTGATCGTATACTACCGTATATGACTGTATTTTGGTTCTTTTTCCTGTATACTCAGTGTATACAGCCTAATTCAAACTCTCCAAGCACCTATATTTTCGTTTTGGCCACATATTTGTTGCACTAAACCTATATATGTGTGTATAATGTTGTATATTCACATGATACTACAACAAACCACAGATTTCAAAGAAGTATATTAACATGAAAATGGTTATTTAAAGAAATAAGTTTAAAAAACACACCTAAACTATACCAATTTTTTGAGTTTCATACCTAAACTATTGAGAGTGTGAGTTTCATACCTAAATTATCACTTTTTAGTTTGAGAAACACACCTCTCTCTTCTATACCACTCTCATCATCGTGTGTGTAATACACTCTCTCTTTTATTTTAAAATTTTTAAAAATTGTCACATCACATTCCACATGGACAAAACATTCAACCTTGACAAAAATTAAATAAATTATTAGTATTAGTTAAAATTAAAAGTTAAAAAATTATTATCCAAAAAAATAATTTTTTTTTAATAAAATAAAATGTAAAATATTTTTAAAAAGATTTTATAAAAGATTTTTTTTTGAAAAAAGGATGGGGGATTGTCGGGGAGGGGGGAGGTGGTGGAGTGGGGTACGAAAAATAATTCAAATTTTATTTTTTAAAAACAATATATTATTATGGATAGTAATACTTTAATCTTTAATTTTTAATTAATATTAATAGTTTATTATTTAATTTTTGTCAAGGTGGAATATTTTATCCATGTGGAATGCCATGTGTCAATGTTTTTTTCAAATAAAAGATAGTGTATTAAACACACCACTGATGTGTGTTTCTCAAACTAAAAAGTGATAGTTTAGGTATGAAACTCACACTTTCAATAGTTTAAATATGAAACTAAAAAAAATGAGATAGTTTAGATGTGTTTTTGACACTTTTCTCTTATTTAAAGGAAGAACAACTACAATATTTGAATAAACTTCCCAGATTTTGACTAATGAGTAACAAATTGAGATACAATTGGAAATAAAAAAAAACAATGATTTTGCAGCCCATTTCGAGACCTTAAAATAGTTTAGATAAATAAAAAAAATAGACACTTATTATGACGAGCTATTAACATAACATCATGGACAACACTTCAAGATACGATTATGCTCAAATATTGAAGTGGTGCCGATGAACAAGGTAAGTATATGAAGTGAGAAGGGCAGAAAATAGTGATACACTACATGAACAAGGAGATGTGAAAGAGCCTAAACCAAAACAACACTTAGTAAATAGATTCAATTAAACATATTGAAATTTAATGAGTTGCAATCATATATATACATCAATGCAACAAACAAAAAAAACAGCTGAAACATGTCTAAATTTGCCAGTTAAGTAACCATTATTTGAATCCAAAATGAGATTTAGAAAGAGTTTTTACCTCTCTCGAAGCAACGACTGGACGAGGAGGAGCTTGAGAGCGGATATTCTTTTACCACAAACTTCGAGTAGGGACAGCAAGCCAAGAAACCTGGGCAGAGTCTCCAATGACCTTCTCGGAAATTAGAATTAGAGAGTTGTTTGAAATTTATAAAGTATCAGATTGATTGTTCAATGGAAATTCAAACTCAACAACCGTGTCTTATCATTAGAGTGTAAGGAGATTTTAAAGGGAAATTTTTTGGGCGACTAGGGGGCAAATACCGTTGAATTTTTTAATCAAACTGTTCCTTTTCGAGGCAACAATAAAAAGGAATGGGGAGTCATTTTTTGCTCTGAAACTCTGCGAAAAGGGAACGTGAGGGTGATGGGTCTGCAGGTGAGGAGGACGGTGAGGGTACACTGTTGTGCCGTTTGGAGTGGACGGGTCGAGAGATCTTACATATTTTTGTACGCGTTTCTGGGTTTCGCTTTGAACTGCTGGGTTCTTGCTGGTTTTGGGGCGCATCGTTGGAGAATAAGACGTATAGGGGTCGTAGGCTATGGCTATTGTACGATGTATTGTATATGTTGTATTGTATATGTTGTATTGTATTGTACGTTGGGTTATATTCAAATTAAGATATGGCCCTTTGAGTTTAAAAATGAATTAATATTAATTAATTAATGAGCTTCTTAATTTTAACAAAATAAAATAATTAAATCGATTATAAAATAATTAATTTAATTACAAACTAATTAACTCAGAATTATAACTATAACTTGAACTAAAGTAAATTAATAAAATACTTAACTAAAATGTAAAATCTTTTGAGATAATTTTTTATATTTATAAAATAACGCAATTGTAAAAATATACCTATTTATTATTTAAATAATTACAATTATTAAAAGACAAAATTACTTTAAAAATAACTTGAAAGTATTTTGAATTTCATAAAATTCATTAATTCAAAATTATAACCGTCACTTAATAAAATATTTTTGAGATGATTTTTGAACATTCATAAAATACATTAATTATATACATAATTATATAAAACATATATATTATTTAAAAATTATAAAAAGTGACAAAACTATTTAAAATAACTTGCAAGCTATATTTTTTTATTTTGAAATTTTTATAAAACTAATTATTTTAAATACTGTGAAATTGAAGAAGCTCGATGATTAATTTAGATTGTAGAGGGTAAAAATTGGGTGTCAATATTAGTAATACATGAGATATAATGTCATGAGATAAGTCTATGTAAAGACAAAAATATCCGTCAAATTATTTTAATTATTTTGTTTATTTTCTCAATTTTATGTTTTATATTTGTACTAGTAAATTTATTTAAATAAATTAGCTTACAAATTATTTAGAGAGAGTTGTTTCTTACTAAATAAATCCAATACTAATTAATACAATATTTGAAATGTGAGTTGTTTAACATTAACTAATTAAAAGGGAAAATATATCACCACATGACGGTTGTGATCTCTAATTATTTGTGTTTTGAACAATTTATAAAATTGCATACATATTAAAATTACACCTTGCAATTTTTATTTATGTGTAAATGTGGATGGTTTATTCAATTTTACTGTTGTTTACCGTCTTTTCAATTTTAAAAGTTGATAGTTTATCTTCTTCTTTTTTTAAATTGAAAATTGACAGTTGGTAAATGATCAATTTACTAAGATGACAATTATTTATCCTCAAATAATTTAAGTGAAAATAAAAGATAAACATGACAACAAAATGGTTCTTCTCATAGCTATTTAGAAGACCATAAAAAAATAATATTGTCCGACAATTATTTACCTTAACCCAATTACATAATAATTCAAGGGTATAATTGAAAAGAAGTTTTTAATAAAGTTTTAATCCAAACACAAGATGAGGTGGGAAACAATGAACCAAATATTTGGTAAAAATAATCTATGTACTATTAATCTCTGCATTACTAATCTCAGCATTACTAATCCCTGTATTATTAATCTTTGTACCAAACGACCCTAAGTGTACTAATGTCAAAATTCAAATGGCTAAAACACCTTCAGATCTTTTTTTTTTTTTAATTTAACAACACAACTAAAGTGTATATAATATATACAGAATTAATATATAGTATAAAATATACACTTGCTCATATACTTTATAAATATTTTGTAAACGAGATAGATGAATGATTAGATCAGTAATTATCCCTCCTCCACCTCCACCCCACCCCACCCACCCTTTCCTTAAAAAGAGATTTCATTTTGTCATTAGAATATTATTTTTTTACGAGATTTGAACCTTCCACTTTAATTGTGAAATAAATGTTGGGTTCTGAAGGGTGATTAAGGCGTCATGCGGAAGCTTACAATTTGCAAATCATATAGTTTATAAATCAAATAACAAAAACTTATACTAAAAATCAAAATATTACTATATCAAAACTAAGATAAAGAAAAACATTGAAACTTTGAAGAGAATAAATCTCCCCATAAACAAGACTCTTAAACGACTACATTATGGATGTTCTTGTTTTTGTGTTAGAAGAAACAAACCTATATTTATAGAGTCCTAAAACCTTTCCTACTAGAAAAGGAGTCCTAAAAGGAGAGAATAAACCAAATATGAAAGAATATTATATTTTCCTTTTAGGAAAAGTAAAAACATTTATGGTAATGTTTTGTCTTTTCTTTTAAGGAAAAATAAATCTTAAATTATGGTAAGAAAATCAGGGCAAAACCCTAACAATAAACTCATGAAGTTCACCCAATAAATTCGACCTCAATCCTGTTACGTAAGTTTTGTTTTCTTATTACTTTGCAATTTGCAAACAAAACCACCTTTGTAACATGTACTTGTAGACTGAATGGGCTACTCAGTGATTCATTTAAATTTGCATAATTAAAATATAGGAAAAATTATTTAGATTGGTACCTTTTAATGAATAATTATTAATTTTAGCAATACTTTTTTTTATTACCATTTATAGCAATATATAGCAATACTATGTTAAATCTGCAATATGTATTAAAAGTGAATTATGTATGCAATATATATGTATTATAACTGTTTTTAAAAAATATATTATGCTTATTTGATAAGAAATTGATACATTGAATTATACGTGTATTAAAATGTATGATAAATGTATTTATCCATCAATAAAACTTGTATTATATGTGAATAATAAATTATTCTTTGTAATATGTATTAAAACTGTATTATAAATATATTAAAAATGATCAAGTGAAAACAATTGTTATTGCTATAAATGGTAAATATTTTCTTAATATAGTATATTTACGTAAGTTTCCCAATAATATAGACAACATTGAATATAAGTTCTCTATGAGTATTGCATTTTTCAGTTGTCTGTTTTTTATTGGATTAGAATGACTCTGGCCCAGTTGTAACATTTGGGCCAAGGCCCGTGGGCCGTGGCCAACATTAATGAAGGAAAAATTAGAGGAAATGACATATATATACAACTGATAGTTATAATTAACAATAAATAGCCCAACATTAATTAGCATTTAATAGACAAAAAAAAAATAAGCACAAAATGGCCCAAATTAATAAATGACATTTTAATAGTTTTTTTTTGTTTTCTTCGTATAACCAATATCACTAAACAACAAAAATAACGGAAACATAAAAAATTATATATACAATACATAACCGCCTAAAAACGTAAATTATGTATTTTCATATATTTTTTTTGTTTGTTACTTGATTAAAAAAAATTCAATTGTATACTTGATGATTGTATATAGGTAGAAGAATGGTGTATTCATTCACTTAGTATTAGTATACATTTATAGCTATGTTATCCCCTCCAGTGTATACATATTAAAAAATCAAACACTTTATGTATTCATTCACTTATAATATGTATACACTGCATTGAAGATTTTTTTTAATTATGAACATCATGTATGCATTGCATTCATGTTTACATATCCGTGTATTCATTCTCTCAAAATTTGTATACATTCCAGATTCTTTCTTCAGAAAATGAGGATTGCACATGAAATATAAAATGTTCAATAGCAAACACACAAGTCGAATCGGAT
>JAJOOS010022571.1:0-12038 GCA_029582725.1 Solanum chiquidenum | reverse complement strand
AAATGTTCATGATAAGGATCTAATCCACTATTACTATCAATATTAAAAACAGTTTCATCAACATGCGTATAATCATCCATATTTATTCTTAATTGAGAAGTTTTTTTAGTTTTAGATTTAGAAGTACTACCGATTATTTTATTTTTCTTGGATTTTGAGCTAGATAAATTAGTGAACGAATTAACTATGGTTGTTTTACCCTTTTCAATAATGTTTTTACTGAAATCCATATTCAAATATAAAAAGTGAGTAAATTATATATAATACGAAAATGTAATGCAAAGTTTTAAACAAATAAATAACTAAATAAGTAGAGACTAGATACTAATTACTCACAAAATAATTAATTAAATGCAAATAAATAAATAACTAAATGAAAAGTGAGTTGGAACGAATGTACCAAACGTCTACTTAAAAAATTAGACGTGTATGACCGGAAGCCGAAAATTAAAAGTTGAATTTTGAAGCTCCAATTTCCAAAGACCAAATTCGTAATTTAAACGAGAATAGAGATTAGAGACTAGAGAGTAAGATAGTAGAAGATATTATTTTTGTGAGTGAAAAGAATGAAAGATTGGAGGTATTTATAGTTAAAAAAAAGGATGAAAATGTAGTTTTTAGAAGGTTGGGGTATTAAAAAAAGTTTGGGGGTAGGGAGGTGTAAAGGGGAGTTATGGGGGTGAAAGAGCCATTGGTGGGGCCCAAAAGTCGTTGCCCAACGGCTCTCAACGGCTATAAATTATAATTTAATTAAGATTTTTTAAAAAAAAAAACCCGGATCGGACAGGAACCGGGACGGACCGGGATCGGAACCGGTAAATCCCGGTTTCCGTCCCGTTACCCCTCCCGGACCCGCTACGTTTCAGACTAAATCGGGACTAACCAGAACCGAGACGAAATCGGTAACGGACCGGAACCGGCACCTCCCGGTTCCGTTGCCAGGCATAACCGAGACAGAGAAAAAAGTTGGAAAAGTGAGGCAAGAAAATTGAAAAGATTGGCATTCTTTTACTGATACTAAGAGAACAGCTTTAGAGAAAGAATAGATATAAGATATATACATTCAAAGAAAGCATAAGAGAGAACTAATTCGAGTCTGAGTTCCATTCCTCTGTTTTCGCTTGGCATAAGCTCATTTGAGGCCGAGATTTAATCCATTTTTCCGTTTGATGTTCGTGTTCGGGTTCGTGCCTATGCTTGTGTGGTAGAAGTCGTCCCAAGCTCGTAGCTGTCCGCAGTCGATGCCCACAATAAGGTAAATAACTCGTGACCCTTCTAATAGATTTGAGTTCAATGTGTTGGTTTTGGAGTTCTGCTCTTCGTCGATTTTGATGATTCTATATGACGTGTTCATAGTAATCTTTTGAAAATGGTATTATGTGTTTTTCTTTCGAAAGGATTTAATGCCTGGTTGAATCTGTTTTCCTGTTCTTAGTCTTCTTGGGTTTGTGGTTGCGGTCGTCTCAAGCTCACTTTGTTCATCAGATTGACCACCGTGATTCTGTTTTGCCTCTGTTTGCTGAAGTAATTCTCTCATTTTTAACTACGTGTCCTGAAGTGTTAAAGGAGTTATTTCATTGCTCCTCTGGTGTGTTTTCGAGCATAGATTAGTAATTTTAGTCGACATCGGTATGACTCAGTTTGTTTTGGGATCATCTCGTGGTATGAAATTGTCAGACTCGTTTAGTATTTGACGATTACATGTTGCTTGAACTCACTCGCTCATCCCGAGTAGTTAATTGTCTTAGCAGAAATGTGAAAGGGATTCTTATTGGCATGGTTTTTGTTTCCTCTTTTCAGTTCATGATGCGGCATTGTGTCTCTTTTAAGCTATTTAAGCTACTGTTGAGTTAATTGACAACTTAAGTCTTTGTCTCATTTTCCTTAGTGTCTGAGGTTATTATCGAATTTATTCCCTTTCTTTCGGTAGTAGACCTGATTTAATCCATTAGGTGATAACCCCATGGACTGTCCTTTCTTCAGTTTATTAAGACATTTGTGTTTAATAAATTCTTGCATCAGTTTTAATCGATATCTAGTAATTCATCTGTCTGGTTATGACTATGTGTAACTTGTGACTCCAGTTTATTCATGCTCTATTTTTTAGCAAAGTTTCATGTAAAACTTTGTTTCTATCAATTTTCCCTTAGAAATATCGCATAAAGTGATAGCATTTTGTTAGGTCGACGATTTTTAACTAGCTTGTCTAGATAAAAGTTTAATATGATCCTTCATGTGGGAATTAAGTGGGCGTGCGCATATCTCGACCCTTCCCTTTGTCTACCATTGATAAATTTGTGTACTAACCCAAATATCACATTTCCTATCTAAAGATGGCTTATTTAATTTTACATATAATATTGATATGACTAACGGCTTACCTGTGCACTATTGAATTTGGTTTTAAGTTGTAGTAACTTGAATTACTTTTGTTCCAAATTATAACCGTGTCTTACTTTACTTTCTTGTATTTCAATTGCTAATGACTAATGTTGTCCCCCTTTGTTTTGCATGTGAAATTCATCTTGGTCCTACGGGCCCCATCCTTGCATTTTTCTTTGGGCCATGGAGGCCCAATTCTGTTTTATTCGAGTCAGCCGATCATTAAAATCGAAGAACATGTCCTTCAAAAATTGACGAACAGGAATTAAAGATGATAAGGATTTCTATACACTAGGCGTATACGAAATGAGAAAGAGGGCTTTAAAGGCCCACCCCTTAATTTACAAGTTGTATTTTGTTATTTTGGGCCTAAGCCCTTGTCATTTTATTCCTTATTATTTTGTTAGAATTTAGGACAGGTAAAAATTTGGGCCTAAGGCCAAAAGATAAAAAATATGTTTCTTTTTATGTTAGTTTAGGACAGGTACAGGCGACTCATATGAGCCGTAGGCCAAAAGTAGAAATTAGGCCCAAGTACTGGCCCAGGCGGACAGATCCAGACTTGGGCCCAAATCTTCTTTCCCTATCTACTTAATTGTCATTATGTGTTTATTTGTTAAAATTAATTTTAAGGTTTCAAAAATTCAACTCCCCAAAAGACGACCATTTTGATTTAAATATTTAAAATTAAGTTAATATTTTTACTTTCTCTTATTCAAGTTTGTGTATTTTCTTAAAATTGTTTAGCCAAATAGTTAATTATTGGATAACCGCATGTTAGCGGGCATTTCGGGTGCTTTCAAACCCTTCCCAAAATGCTAATAAGAACCTCGAACCCCCTTTAAGTTTTCAATAGATTTACTGTTTTAATCTTTTGAAAATTAATTTTCTTAATTTTACCTTAAAAATTAAGTGGCGACTCTTAAAATCAGTTTTAGTCTATTTTTAAATAAAACAGTGGAGATTACCTTTATCTTTACTACAATGCAGCAAAGGCTTATTCTTTGGAGGAGTTTGACAATCATTTTGTAGAATTCAAGAACAAATGTCCCGTTGCAGCCTTCGTCCTTGAGCATGATATTTGTTTTGAGAAGTGGAGCAGGGCACATTTTTCTGGCAATAGATATGATGTGATGACCATAAATATCGCTGAGTCACTCAATGCTATGTTGATAAACGAAAGAGAGTATCACGTGGCATCTATATTTAATTTGATTGCTAAGAGGTTTGGAGAATTGTATAGGGAGAGGCATGCATATATCCTCAAATCAATGGGTAATCAAATGGTGTCGGCTGTCGAAAAAATCGCAAGAAAAAAATGATCGATGGAGACTATTTATATGTGGAGAATGTAATCGGGGATGGCAATCAATTTACCGTGTTCGGTGTGGGTGTTACTGCCTATGTGGACTTACTGGAAAAGTCATGTTCATGTTGGGAATATGACTTGATCAAGATACCTTGTGCTCACGCGATGGTCGCCTTGCGATTGAAGCATGGCAATAAGTATGGTATGAGCATCTATGAGTACTCTTCGCCTTTGTATAAAGTTGAAGCGTACCTTCTTCCATACATGGATTCTATTAATGTTGTTTCTCTCGAGTCGGAATGGTGTGTGCTAGAAGAATTGCTTAATGTGAAGATTTTTCCGCCTCTTGTCGATATCAAGCTTGGAAGAAAAAGAAGAAAATGTGTCAAATGTGTCAGTGAGAATTTCAAGAGCAAGAGAAGAAACAAATGTTCAATTTGTAAGAAAACCAGACACAAGAGAACTACATGTGTGAAAAAAAACAAATCTTAAACAAGCTTGATTGAATTTGTTTTTGTAATCAAGCTACTGTTTTTTTCTTGTTGCCAGCATTTTGATCACTTTAGTGTTAGCTATTATCGTAATTAGTCTTGATTTAATATAGATCAATCAAAAGATGACATACATTTTGTACGCTATCTATTAATGTTTATTATCGAGTCCATCCGTTCTCTATTAAACTGTGTATTATTAATATATAAAAATTCATGATATTCGTGATGCAATGATTTTAATGCATGAATTAGAATGATTTAAGAAGGAAGTGTTGTAAAAAAACAAGTCATGATCTTGACGTTGTGTATTTTAATGCATGTGTATTATTATTATCACGCATGCTATTTTTAACGCACCAAATCAAACTATCCATAAGAAATTATCTAAGTATAACTAATCCAAAAATGACTAATGCAAACATTTTCTGAATATACACTCTACCAAACGACCCTTAAAGAACTATCAAAAAATCATATGTTACTGTGAAATTTGTATATCAAAATATGTATTGGTTGTCAAAATATATAGACCCCTTAAACAATCGATGCATCTCTATGTGTGTGGTGTGTGTATGACCAATGAGATTTACACTCTGACATTAGTAAGGTATATTCGGATTTATATCTATGTTAAAGCATTGTCGATACTACACCTACTAGAATATGACACTTATATATAGACCAAAACTAGTAGAATTTAAAAAAGACAATAATTAATTAATAATAAATTATGCTTTTGAAATTTATCCAATTAAATAAGTTTAAACAAGTCATATGATTATGTAAGAGTCCACATAAATTGGATGTGGTGATTAGAGATGCATGAGGAAGACTTGTGGTTATACAATCAACATCCTTAAAACAATGTTTGAGAAAGCATAAGTATGTTATAAGGATGTCACTTATCTATATATTTTGTGTCTATATACAATCAACATCCTTAAAAATCACATCGTTTATATATTTTGTGTTTATTGATTCTGATATTAGCAATCACGATTCACGTGTAAGAAAGTTATATGCGATTTTCTTTTTTGATTTTTTACTGGGTGTTTGGAGGCGCATTAAAGCTTCCATATCCAAGGCTCGAACATAAAATCTTTTATTAAGGATGAAACAATCCCACTATTTATTACTTGTAGAAAAAATTTGAAGTCAGATACATTGAGATACATCACTTCTTAAAAATAACCTAAAATGGAGTCTAACACACTTAATTATCTCTCTAAAATAGAGTTCTACCTACTTAATTGTCTTCATGGAATAGAGCCGCACCTTCTTAATTATCTCCCTAATTTATTCCTTTACTTTAAATCAACCAACTCTCTCTCTCCTAATCCTTCTCCTCCCATGTTTTGACTTCAAGGATTTTTACAGCAGCAACCACGGCAAGTCTCAATTCGTCAACGTCATGATCAACAGAATGTCCCTTCGCTGGTTTGGTGGAGTTTTTGCCCTAAACAATAGTCTCTGGCCGGAGAGGAGAGAAAGACGAAGGTAAAAGGAGGAGAGACAATAGTCAAAATATGTATCTGACAAAATATACACATATATCTACTTAAGAGGTCATATATCTGATAATATTTCTCCTCCCATGTTTTAACTTTAAGGATTCTAATAGCAGCAATCATGGCTGACAAGTTTCAGTTCGTCAATAATGGCATGGCCGACAAACGCCCATTCACTAGTTTGGTGGAGTTTTCGTCGTAGATGGTAGTCTCTGGCCGGAAAGGGGAGAGATGAAGGAAAAATGAGGAGAGACGGTGATCAAATTATGTATTTGACAAAATATATGCATGTATCTACTTAAGAGCCCATGTATCTACTTAGGAGTCCATGTATTTGAGATATGTATCCATGGGAATTGATGCTCGAAAAAAAAGGGAAGAACTTAAAAAATTTTGAGTTCAAATTCAGAAATTTTGAAAAGAACGTGTGATTTGCTCCTCCCTCCTAAATTGACGTGTTTTAATTATATTATATATTTAAATACACATGTATATATATATGTGTGTGTGAGAATCGAAATATGATAGGAATTGTAATATAAAAAAATTATGAAAAAAATAAATAAACAACCCTTAAAATAGTGAAATTTGTGTTGATTGCCCTACTATAAAAGACTGATTCATTCCTTCAAAAATAAAACACTTTTCAATTCAATTGTGTTACGGAATGAATTGATCCTCATGCCAAAGTCAAACACACCTTTTTTCCCTATAAGCAAATTATATTAGTATTTACCAAAGGAAGTGTTACATCTCAAGAAAATAGAAACAAACAGATGAAATCTACTACAAAGGGCTTGCATTGGCTGGTATTAATCCCATGCCAAATGCACCCTTCAGCTCACTTAGACCTCCTAACACCTTGTCCCCAAACAACAACATTACTCTAGGTAACAATCCAGTTTAGTCATGTAAGATGCTAACTCAGGCACCACTCAATGGAAAACCTCCTGAACAATCTGCTTAATGATAACATGTTGTGGCCTTGTAGATGGCTGAAAAATTCTAAAAATCCTTTTCTGCCACGTACACCTAGTATACTGCAGCAACTAACACCATCTTATAAACATTTGTACCTTTGCTTTCCCCTTAACAATACATCTACTCCTATTGCACTTCATCCTCCCATCCTTGGTTCAATCTTGAAATTCTTTGTTGCCAATGTAATAAATTTTTCATATACTATCAGTTAGGAAACTAAAGAATAGGTGTTGAATGTATTCCTCAGTGTTCCTGCATAATGGACAGACCACATCAATATCACTCATGCACTTAGCAAGCCTATACCTAGTCTAAAGGCTAGCCAAAGGGAAAATTTCCACTTGGGGCATCCTCCATTGTTAGACACTATTTTCTCCAATTGACTTTAGCTAGGGAGTACACCAATTAGTAGTTGATACATCTTCTTCATGGAAAACTGGTGCATATTCGTGAACTCTGACATTGTGATCCGAACTTCTTCTACATATCTTGTGGCTTTAAAAACTTTCTAGATCATCCATGAGGTCTCATCTTAGGCATAATACTTCATATATCCCCACCCTTGATATAGTATATATGCACCCACACCACCCATAGTTTCTCTTTGGATTGGCAAAGCTCCTAAAGCATTTTGTGTATAACTACTTTATTTCAGACCTCCATATTGATGAAATACAACCCCCAGACACCATGGAGGAGCAAATCTTCTCCCAAGCCACCAAAGATTTTCTGGACATCTCTCAGTCGACCTTGTTCTTAAGAATCCTCTGCATATCTGTTCAATAAACTGAAGTATCATTTTATGCAGTTTAAACACTCGCGCCCAGAATGTTTGAATTGCAGAAAGGATACACTTTAACAATTGAGTTCTTCCTGCATAGAACATAAATTCAACAGTCTAGGAACTCACTCTCCCCAATATTTTTTCTATCAATGGCTCACAAAAAGAGAACAAGATGGGGGGGCTCTTTCGAACCTTAATCTTAAGAAATTCCTGAACGAGAAAGCGGTATGTATGGTTGGCGTATGCCTGGAAACTAGTCCAGAATGATATCATCAACCTGGGCCCAGGTCTTGGTGTATTTTGACATGATTCTCAATACGCTATCTAAACTACTACACAACAAAAAGCCTCTTAGAACTTAATGATACCTCAATATATCGAAATGTGAGGACACATTTTTCAAAACATCAATATCTAGTTCTGCTCCTCTACTTTAACTCCACCAAAATAAATAGAACTCTTAGTAGGATTTGCAACCAGACCAGATGTCAAAGAGAACGTGGTGAACTTGCTACAGTCTAGAAACAGAACCCACATCACCCTTGCAAAACAACAAGTCTAGTTGAATGAGTTTTTGTTTAGCACACCTAGGGTGATACTTGAACAATGCTTGGAGTTCCATCACGAGCTTGCACAGGTACTGCATGGCTAGGACAAATAAGTAAGGAGAAAAGGGATCCTCTTGCTTAACCCTTTCTTAGTTGGGAACACTGGGACAAAAAGTTTCATTTATAAGTATGAATTATGACATTGTAGTGAGGCATTCCATAATCCATGTCACAAACATATTAGGAAACCCCACCAGTTGCAATAATTGTTGTAGATAAGCCATTCAACTGAGTCATAAGCTTTTAGAATATCCACTTTAAGCATGCACGTAGGTGGGATACCAGTTATACCATATCCTTTGATGATTTCATGAATCATGATTGTGTTATCAATAATCATTCTACCAAGAACAAAGACATTGTGAGACTTATCTACCAGGTAATCCATTACTCCTTGCATCTTGCTAGTCATGACTTTAGAAATCACTTTGTATAAAATGTGCAGCAAGAGATTGGACTAAAATCCTTCACATTAGTCGGGTGCTTGATCTTAGCGATCAGAGTAATTGAGCTACAACTAATTGCTAACACATTTGGGATGTATTGAAGAAATCCTTCACCGCACTCGTGATCTCGTCCCCCATAATAGACCAATCTCTCTTAAAGAATCACGCCTTAAACCCATCATATCCAGGGCTCTTAGTGTCCCTAATTCCTGATAAAGTCTTACATATTTATTCATTCTCCACTGGTCTGATGAGTTGCATTTTTTGATCCCTTGATAGTATATTTCTACCACCAATGACATTGACATCTATTGTCGGAAGAACAGGTGATGCAGTACCTATAGTTGTTGATAAAACTTAATAATCTCTTCTTGTACTTGGCTTTGAGAAGACAATAGGTTACCATCAAGACTCACCAATTGTGTTAACTGATTCTGACCTTATCTAGCCGTGAGGCATGCATGAGAATAGGAAGTGTTAGCATCTCCCAACTTCAGGGTTTGTAGTCTAGACTTTTGCATCATAACACTCTCTTCAATAGATAACCATTTTTCAAGTTTTGTTTTGCACTTTTTCTCATCCAGTCTCAGGTTGTTAGCTATTATAAGATCTCTCATGAAAGCTTGTATATTCATAAGTTGTTGTTGTGCTATTGTACCCTCAAAGTTACCCCCTTAAACTCTTTAGTATTTAACTTTTGCATTTTCATTTTCATCCCTTTCAAGTTCAGCTAGACACCCCTCATTGTAGGATGGGTCATGCCTCTCTCACAATACCAATAAAATCAGGGTGATCATCTATGTGATTGAAGACCTTATAAGATTTTAGACCCCTACTCAGTTGGTCCAATAGAGTAAAGCTCACAAGACACTAATCTGATAGAAGTGGATCCATGATAAGGCCTTGAGTATGCTCCCTTCTCTGCACCCATTCATTATTAACTAGGATCCAACTAGTTTGCTATGTATATGCCCATTAGACCAAGTGTACCTCCTACCTATGCACCTCATTTCAATCACATTTTTATCTGTACAAAATGCTTAAAGTCATTAACCTCTCCATCCACCACAACATTGCCACCAATTCTGAAGTCACCCATGATTACTTGTGGTTCAATTATCGTACTGGTTATCTGGCTCAATCCTAACCATAGATATTACATGTGAGCTATGGCTTGCATTTCATACACCCTTGTAAGGAAAAATCCTTTATTAGGGTGAGTTGTGACATATTCATGAATAAATTGTTTGTGCACTGCTTCCACTTTAAACTACACTTTAGATGAATCTCATAAAATTTATATCCATCCTTTAAGATCTGTAGTATAATTATCCACCCATTCTCATTTGCCAACCATTTTTTGAATAGTCTTGCTAGCCTTACCTTCCTTTATTTATGTTCCAATACTACTATAATAGTTTCTTTATTACTCCTGCGAAAATTCCTAAATTCTACATGTTTATGCACTTTATTAAACCCTCTCACATTCCATGCAATGCACTTCATATTCAATTGTTAGGTGGTCTGAAAACCTTAACCAAAATGTTGAGATCAACCTTTTGCTCCTTATCTACCCCCTCTTGAGCACAATAGTCAAGTGTAGTAATATCATTGTATGTATTCACATAATGTTCCAATATGCGGGTTGAGCCATTCTCTTAACGGACTACCCTGCAACAGTAGACCTTAGTTGGTTCTCCTGAACTTGGTCTTTGCCCTTCTCATCTTCCCCACTAGTTGAGATTCGTACCTGCCCTTACTATCGATTAAGGGGTTAGTAGAACGATCTAGCACTCTAGCCTTCCTCCATAATGATGGCCTTCTTAATCCTCCCTGTCTTTTAGAAAAAAGAAAAGAAAAGAGTGGAAGCGGGATAGTCCCCGAAAATGCCCGGTACTTTAGCGTTGGAGACAAGTACGATTATTCTAAGGTTTATCCGCCATCGTTATCACAAATTGAATATCTTGTTAATGTGCCAGCCCTAACCCGTCTTGCTCTTTCAATTCCATTTCGAGAGTCATCATAGCTCTTTGGGACTTATACATGCATCACCCTTTTATCTTTCGGCATAGACCCTTCTTCCTCATTGCGATGCAAAGGCAATGTCAGGGAGGGCGAGAGAAGGGGAACACGTATGGGTGGTATGAAAGCCATAAGCGGAGGCATGTGTTTTTCTCACGAAGATGCGAAGCCTAAAGATGAGTCTATTCCAAATTGACTGAAAAATCTGGGGTAAGAGGCTTGATGACAGGTTACACCTAGCCAATTAAGAAGTCTCAGATGTACTAGCACTACATCTTTGATGCAGTCATCGATTCTCTCTAGAGGTCACAATTGCCGCGAGCAAAGATATTAATGACGAGGAAGGCTTTTTTGTTATGCTACTAATACTTGCTCTGCTATTCTGCCCAAGCCTGACTGAGGAAGAGTTAGGGGGCGTAAAACAAAAAAATATGTCGTTCGGGCATACTATGTGTAATGATTCCCCCATTCACGATAAATAAAAAGATAAAAAGAAAAATCATTCCATTTCGACAAAAGACCCACACCCAAGTTCCATAGCTTTTGGTTCGCTATCCCAATCATGATTTTCCTACCCTCAAAGGGAAAGGTACTTCCCTTTTGGGCCGGTTGTGGGCGAGGAAAGATTCGAACCCCCGACACCATGGTTCGTAGCCACGTGCTCTAATCCTCTGAGCTACAGGCCCTACCCCGTCTCCATTGGATCTGTTCCCGGGAGTACCCTAAAAAAATGAGATGTATGCTTTTCATACATGACCCAATTAGCAACATTTTGAACAACACATAGGCCTCCATTCATACACAATATATCCTCCTTAAAGGACCATTCACCTTAATCTTCCCTTTCATCTATTGAGTCACATCAATTTCCACTAGCATTTTAGCATATGATATTCGCTCCATATTAGAAGTACAAGCATCTGCGCATAGTGATTTACCTAGAACAATCCCAATCTTACTAAGAGTTGTAGAAGTCCAACAATTAAGACTGGCTCGCCAATTGCATCCCCTTATTGCTTCTGTACACTAGTATTTATTTCCCCGATTGTCTTCCTTATGCCAATGTTTTTAGTCGTAACCGGCCATGAGCCATATTGCTGGCAAGCGCAAACAAAAGAAGTGTTTTTTTATGAACTGGGTATGTATTCTTCAATATACTTATCTATATAAATAATATAGTGTATATTTCAATCATCTCAAGTTACATTAGTTAGTTTTATTCACCTACATGGAAAAAATAATAAAGAAACAATATTTGAATACCTACATATTTTTTTACTCTATCATCGTTCTTAATAAGTGATACTTTCTTCGGACATCCTTAGGAGTATTCCCATCATTTCGCCTTAGGCTTCCTTAGGACATTCAAAGGTTTTCTTGTGTTGCCATTTGTTTCGTACTTCTATCTAGGGGTGTATAAAATCGAACCGAAAACTGAATCAAACCGCAAATCGAGTTAAATCGGAAAAAAAACTCGACTAGTGGTTGGTTTGACTTGGTTTGG